>JAAGKR010003298.1:0-76793 GCA_011419295.1 Clarias macrocephalus
ATTAAACTGTTGTGGTACTTCTTGAGGTTTTTTTTTTTTTTTTTTTTGCTTTAATCTTAATTACATTTGTTTTGTGCGAGGAAAGTGTGTCCATTTTAGTTTTTCACTTAATCCACTTCAAGCCATTAGCTGGGCTGACTCACAACACCAGTGAAACAAAAAGCCCAAACTGTTTCTGGCAGTTGGCAATGGAATTCCAGGGGCACGCTTTTCCGCAGGTCCGTGTGTCAGGTGCCAGGGATTAGATGTAATTAGTACAACCTCTGAAAGTGACAGTGGCATGGTTTGTTCCTGACAATATTTGCTTGGCCCAGGGTTGTCCAGTCTTCCCTGCAAATGGTCGATGTGGCAACCTGGAAGATTTAAAGAAGTGGGTTGTATTCCACAAAGCATAAACACACCTGATTCCACTTGTTTCCACTTATCACACCTCATTATTTGTTTGATGACTGAGATCGATCAAACAAACAGGTGATTTCATCTTTAGAAGTAACAAAAAATCAGCAGCCACACTGGCCCTTAGCTTAGGGGCAGTGGAAGCTCAGCAGGTTAAGTTACTGCTCAGAGGGTCAACGGTACAAGCCCCAGCTCCATCAAGCTGCCATGGTTGGACCCTTGAGCAAGACCCTTAACATTGTCTGCTCCAAAGGCATGGCTGACCCTGCTCTCTGATCCCAGCTTCCTACAAGATGGGATATGCAAAGAAAAGTATTTCACTGTGTAGTAAGGTATAGGTGACGGCACAGTGGCGTAGTGGCTACGTAGTGGTTAGCGGTGTGGCCTCGGCTCAGGGTTGAGGTTCGATTCCATGTAGTTTGCATGTTCTCCCCATGCTTGGTGGGTTTCCTCTGGTTTCCTCCCACAGTCCAAAGATTTGCAGATTGGGATAATCGGCGGATTGGCACCTTGTCCAGGGTGTAACCCGCCTCGTGACCAAAGTCCACTCTAGGTCCCCGCGACCCTGTAACAGTAAAAACGACATATATAATGGTATAGAAGACGAATGAGTGAATGAATGAAGTAAGGTATAGGTGACAAATAAAGACTTAGCTTAGATGATGGTCTGATAAATATTAAATAAAATGATTCTACAGGGTTATGCATTACCAAACCCGCAGAAAGTAAGCTTTAGCTTACAACATGGTGTACTGATTTTCATCTCTCACTGTTTATCCGATCATGCAGATTGTCTTAGAAAAGGCAACATTCATTGTTTGTGGTTGTCCTTTCCAACTGTCCTACACCAAAAATGTCAACAGTAATTCTGTGTTGTGTTGACACTGTGATTCTTATCCGAATTTTGGTCTTTTTTCCATGTTGTAAGTGATAACAGGAAAGTGTTTCACAGATGCGCGGGAATGTTAAACGTAACTGTTCATGTATACACAATTTATGTGCAATCTGACATTCTTAAATAAAAAAGAAGTGTAATTGGTATGAGAGAACTTAAAGACTGCAGGGCATCAGGGTGTCTAGCGTAGTAATTTCCATCATAATTCTGACAAATTCTCTATAATAACAGGCCCTGTCATGTTTTATTCCTCAGTTAGTGCAGGTACAACAACATGCTTATTGTTCTCTTGCTGGTTCCTTTCATTTAATCTTTAATTCTCATTTAATTACCAGGATTTAACATTTCAATGGGAATTCAGACTTCTTAGAAAGCTCTTTGAAAAAAAGGGGAAAAAGCATGTCCTACTACTACAAAAGAAAGCACAGAGTGCTGATATGTTTTATATAGAATATAAAAATTTCTGATAATTAGGGCTCTATTATACAGTATTTAATAGTCAGAGTTATTACTTATAGGGCTAATAAGAATTCCAAGAATTCTTTTTGATGAATTTTATGACAGCAAATCTGATGGATTTTTTTAAAGTAGATTGGAATTGCCTTTTCATCAGATGCTGTGATTAGCTATTTGCATTATTTTATGAGATAAACTTACAGCTGATCTTCTTTAGAATGCAAAAGTCTGCCTGAACAAGCAAAGAATGAAAGACACTTCATGCCCCGTTAAAATAAACTTTATCCCATTTCCTGTGGTTACCAAACCATAAAATGTTCCTTTGCCTGTAAAGTTGCCCATTGACAGCATCGCTATACGTATCTCTGTTTACTTTGCTTTTTAGTTTCTGCACTCTTGCAAATATAAACCACCTTTTAAATCTAATCTGTCACAGGTTTTCACAAGATCTCACAGTGACATCAATGTCCGCCTATAGAATGCATGCCCTGAGGACGGCATTTAAACTGCCAATTGCCAGTGCAGGATGAGGCTGAAGGGTGTGATCTCTCAAAGATGACATGAAGTGCTGGAACGTTTCCAGGATTTTTATGCGTCACCAGCAGTTCATTACTAGGTTAGAAGTGAACTTACAATAAATGGTTTCTTAATCCTCTTGTTTTGTTGGCTGGCTGGATCTCACGTTGACCCAGTTTTTCAATTCAAAAGTATATAAAGGAAACCTTAGTTTTAAAAAATCTAATATACCTTAAGATGATATCAGTTGTTAGATATATAGAGACTACTCATGAAGATACTCATAAAGGATATTTGAATATCCTTTGGATGTTTGGTGTAATATGGATGAACAGTATTTTAAAATAATCAATTATATTAATAATGTTTTGCCATTACCAATTTAGAAAAGCGCTAACGTAACATAAAACTTGCTAGGCTCAGCAGAGCTTAGGGAGCAGCTTTGATTTTGGGAATTTTATTTTGGGAATGCTGAGCGCGCTCACTATTGGCCCCAGCCCTGGGGGAAAAGGCAGACAGGTCATTGCTATCTTGTCCTGTCTGATGTTTCTCCTTGCAACGTCCCCCCCCCCCCCCCCCACCCATCCTCTTCAATTGTAGGCGGCGTTCTTCCACATTCCTGCCATGCATTCCTCCTGCCAGTCTGCGCCCTCAGACAGCGCTATCCGGTTTCAGAATGTCATTCAGTACACCTGATCCGTGCTAAAGAGCGAGGAGGACATTTACCGAGGTTACTTATTTAGCCGAGTTCTCAGCCATGTCCCGGAGCTAGCCAAATGACCATCAACAACCATGAAGTCATTTTCTAGATGTGCCATCTGTCCATTAGCTCATAACATATTGCTTTAAAGGGACAGGATGGATCTGTTCGAATTGAACCTCTGTTTATCTCTCCCACACTACTGTGTAAGCAGTCGCGGCTGTATTGTATATTAAAGCTAAAATTAAAGCCTGTGGGAAAGGCCACACTCAAGAGTTTTCTTAAAAGGGTTTGCTGTTATATTCTGGGTTGTACTTGGAACTTTTTCGAATGTAAACCTTTTACTGTAAGATCGACTTCAAAGAATTTCCCAGTGCACCAAATTAAACAACATTTTTGCCTAAGAGTAAATGTGTGCGAGCAAATCTTCTAATGTTAGTAATTATTTTATGAACAAACTCGACTTGTTTGTAAGACCCTTTCATGATGCTTTGGACCCAGTTTTTATTATTTTAACACCACTTTTGTTGCATTAGGGTTATTTTGTACAGGCAGTTTAGATTTAGCTTTAGTCTGTTGATAGAGCTTGATGGCGTTTTGGTCATATTTTAGTAGTTAGGTTGGTCTTACAGGTCTTCAAAGTTAAGATGAAAGGAAAGTTAAAAAATTCATGTTCTCAGTATGCAAATGCATTTTTTAAAAAGCTTTAGTTCCTCCTGAAATGCAACATCAACAAATTCATGTTATTTCGGGATTCCAAAAGTTTTTTTTTCGCCCCTTCTTATCTTTCTTAACTTCTTATGTGTCTTTAATGTTCACTGGTCAGCCATAACATTAAAATCACCTAAGTTTTGAGGTTTCCTTGTACTTTGGTTCTGGCCATTCCTCGGGGAATGATTCGACAAGATCTCTATAGTGCCTGGCACCAGGACATTGGCAGCAGATCCTTTAGTTGCTGATGGTTGCGGAATGGGGCCTCCATGCGTTGGACTTGTTTCATCCCATGGGTGCTTAGATTGGAATCTTGGGAGTTTGGAGGCCGGGTCTGCGGCCTTGGGCTCTTTGCCTGCTGGGCCCCATGCATGACGGACTTTGATACACTGTGTGTTCTGGTGCCTTTATATCATGACTGGCATTGACTTTAGTGATTTGTGCTACATTGGCTTTTTCTGTTGGATCGGGCTGGCGTTTGGTTCTCACAGCTTTAAATGAGCTTTATTGGATCCCCATGATTATTCATGATGATTATTCAGCTCACCTACCGGTGGTGGTAATGTTGTGGCTGATCGGTGCATAGTGGCTACTTAAAATAACATTTTGCAAGTGCGAACAACTCTCTCCCAATTGTCTTTACTTTCATCCACTGATACTTACATTTCAGATGTAGTAAAGCGTCTTATCAATCATGGAAGAGTCATGGTGCAGAAGGTGGAATTTATCAGTAAAGATGGACGGCTAACCTTCTTATGTTATATTTCCCGGCAGATTAAATGCTTCACGTTGGGCAGTGTCACTTTGCACATGCCACAAGTTATATTCTGATTGAACGCTTCGAGCACACACATCGAATGGGCGTCGTCGTAAAAGTTAAAAGTTAAATTGTATCTTTAACTCGAATGATCTCAATCAGAATGAAGAAATATAGTCAATGTATGTAAGTGGAGCCATTGAGTCAGTCATTGGGACATTGAGGCCGTTATAAAAACCTGCTGATAATAAGGAGAACAACAAGAGAAGGGGAATCTATTAGTATACTGTTCATATAGTAGTTCATGTTTTTTTGGCGTTATATCAAAGTCCTGACACTCAGAACTTTTAACAGGAGATGCAGATTAACAAGACAAGACGTATACATGTAACCAATGTAGCTGTTTCTCAAAAAGACACACTGTTGATAGAAATCTGCAATTCAGAAAGAACAGGTCGAGTTGTGCATGCCTGTCAATATCAGATAGTAGTCTCTGTTATACTTTAGGGAAAGCACAGAGTGTTGCTTATAATAAGTCTGGAGTTATCAGATGCAAATCAGCCATGACTGACTTTGAAGTTTCAGTCCAAGGGTAAAATTTCAAAGGAGGCACGGCTTTGCTTTACCAGACTATTAGATATCTTTTGGGGCTATTTGGTACTATGTGACTTCAGCGATTCATGTTCGTTAAAGATAAAGATGGTGCTGAGCTACCAAAATTCAAACAAAAGTCTGAATTTATCATGCAAGATTCATTTTAAGCAAGTAAAAAGTCCCAGGAAATACAACTTAACTTTTTATTCTTGTCATGCATGGATGCGCTGGATGCAGAGCCCAGTGAGGGAACACTGGGTGTGAGGTGGGAATACAACCTGGCTCGGATGCCAGTCCATCCCAGGACACGAAATTCATACAGTCATTCATGGCTAGGGCAATTTTACAGTATGTAGCTGATCTACGTAGATCTACATGGATGTTTTTTGTGAACACTGTACAAACAATAACCAGCGCTGGAAAGCAATACATAAGAATTAGAATTGTTCAGGCTTTTATTATTTACTAGATGTGCCCACGACTTCATTCGTTCATTTAATTGCACAGTCATAAAAAGAAGTATTAAAAAAGTACAACGTCATCTGTTGAATTTTGGAATGAGCTAAAATTTTCAAGTGCACGGAATGAAGGTGTGAGATCGCCTTTATTAAGTAGATTTCAATTGCACACTCAAAAGCGCTTATTAAAAACAGTACAGTGCCATCTGTTGAATTTTGCAATGACATATTGTTTTTTTTCAAGGAGGATTTTTTTATGTAAGGGCGTTTTCTATTAAAATTTAAAAGTAGCATATTTTCTCTTCCTTGTGGGCAGATCACGATGAAATACGCCTGTGTTTTAAAAAAACCCATTAAAATTTGTTTAGTAGTTTTGATGTATGCATGAAAAAAAAAAATAAAAAGTTGCTTTTTTGGGAAATAGCTACCGACTTAGAACTTTACAGTTTTCAGTTTTATTAGATGTATAGATATAGATTCTTTATCGGTGTATCGAATTCAGTGAGAATGACTGGCATTTTCCATTCTCTAGCATTTTTACCAATGCAGATTTAAATTTAGTCCCCAATAAACAGTGGAGACCAAGATAATAATAATAATAATAATAATAATAATAATAATAATAATAATAATTTTTATTATAATCCATTACATTTTTACAATTTGACACCTTAAGTCAGACAATACAGTGGTCGCCAAAAGTATTGGGACAGGAATAAAATATATATATATATTTTAATAATGACAGTAAGGATAATAAGAATAATTTGTTATTTTATGCAGTGAAATTGCTCTATGCAGTATTTAGTATGTCCTTTATTCTTTATTCTAAAACATCCTGGATCCGGTTGAGCATGGACTCAAACAGACGTCTGTGGTACTTTGGTCTCGCTTGCTCATTCCATGCTTGCTTGATCGCTTCTGCAAGATCCCGTACAGAAATCTGCCACAGAAGTCTTGAGTAACAAAGTGATGTTATTCACTAATGAACAGATGAGACTTGGGCATTAAATGTTTTTAATTAGGGCAATCTTTAGAGTATCCATGTGAGGCTATCGACAGCGTGCTTTCCGTTATAATTTCTTTACATAGAATATTTTGTGCTTTACTGACCAAAAAGCTTTCAGTTTTCATCTTACCACTGACACGACATTGTTTTGGGGCTTGCATAAATCACGGCTAATGTTTGGTTTCTCGGCCAACTTATCTGGAAGTGACTTTCCGCATTATCCGTGCAATTGAACGTTGATCCGTGTAGCAAAACTACATGCTGAATATCTTAATGTATTTCCCGTTTCTGTTGTACCCCAATTAGACCTCATGCTTTCAAGCCCTTGCTGCAAGACATCTTTTCTGTTCTGGCTGTTTTTGATTCGGCTTGTTTTTTCAAAGCCTATTATGAATGGTTCATTGTAAGACTTAAGGCATGGAGACAGTAAATAATAAGCATAGGCATCTTGCCATGACTTTTCCCTGAAGCTCTTTGACATTATGCCCACTACCCTTTAAAACAAGCTACAGAAGTTGTTCTTTGTCATGTAATGGAGGTTTGTACTGCACGGGTCTGCTTCTTGCCATGACTCAAGTCCTTCTCTCAGCCTGCTGGTTCATCAGCGTTCCTCTCCTAAGCTTTGAAATGTAATTCGGCTCGAACCCAGCAAGGCTGAGGTCCCTATCCATCTCATCTCCTTAGTGAAGCGCAAGCTTGGCCAGGAATGTGAGCGGCACATAATGGTGCACTGCCTCACCTCTGCACCGTCTTAACACACTGAAGCAGGGGATGAAAGGAGTCAGAACGGGGGAGGCAGACTACTGAAAAGGCAAGGCGACTCTGTGACATCAGGCCTGGGTGCGCTAATTTATATGGATGTTTATGGCTATTATGGGAGCCTTTACGATGTGTGCAATATGGCAGAGAAGTTCGAAGCTGTTACAGGGGCTTTGGAGTCGCTAACCTTCTGTAATTGATTTCCTGTCGGATAGTGATCATTCACAAGAGGAGTCAAAGTTTTCTGATTATCTTTCTAGTTATATAACCTCTGTATGTCTTTATTTAAGTGTTATAGTTTAAACAGACCTTAAACAGACACAGCTGGGCAACTTTATTTTCTCTGGCGCAGTAACAGTTCGGCTCAGCTGTCCGGCATCAAGCTTTGAAATCCATGGATTATTTATACTCAGCAGCACGATGTTTTAACAAGGCATTACATCTGATTACGGACTTTTCCTGTGCGTTGCTTTCATTTGAACACCTTATCTATTCTATCTAATAACTCTTTCCTGTAGTCCTATACTGCCACTGCTTGCGTCTTTGTCAGGAGGAAAGATGGGGCTTTGGAATGGTTACATGCTTTCTTTCAAGAGTGGACTTTCATATGTGTGAATTGCCTGGCCTGAATGAACATGATAGGAATTCTCTGTCTTTCTTTCTCGCTCTCTTTTTAGTACAGATCTTTTGTTCATGGAGGATAATTAGGCTGGAATGCATTCCCTGCAGGGGGGCATTTGGTTTGAATGAGTGGAAAAGAGTGCCAAAAAAGGGAAAAGAATGAGAAGGAATAAAGGTCTCTCCTTTTCTATCTGTCCCTTCTGTACACTCTGCATGTCCCTAGCTGTTTCTCTCTCTCTCTCTCTCTCTCTCTCTCTTTCTGCCCACCCAAAATCTCTCACTCTTTCCTCTTTAGCTTCCTTAAGCAGACACAAGTCTCTGTGTCTTATATCCGGTCATTGGTCTGTGCCCCCCCCCGTTTGCACTGTCCTTTTCTGACTCATCGGGAACCCCCTGACACCAACATTGTCCAAATCCTGGCGAACAATTTATCAGTGTTTGGATAGCTATGGTAATGAGTCAATAAATGCCAAAACCTTATTTCCTTTCCCCTTCACCTTTGTTCTCTCGCCTTCACTGCTCAGGGCATCTCAATCCCCTGCATCTGGGAAAACGCTTTCTGAACACTTTTAACACATTGCGTAGGAGGAGATATGCAAGACAGAAGGCGTCTTAAGCTGCTGAAGTCAATGTTGCCGTATCCGGCCTGTTTTCCCTGGGTAAATGAGTCAGCATGCAGGATGGCTGGCGGATAAAAATCAGCGCCGGATGACACCTGTATTGGTTACCTTTTTTTGGTGGGCTAATCCTTCTCCAGCAAAGGTGGCTCTCTGAACTCCTTTTCTTGTTTTTTTTTTGGGTATAGTTTATTTCTTTATAACTCTGAGCTAGAGCAAAGAAAGCAGCAGGCTTAAGGAAAAAGCCCATAGCAAAGACACGTTATGCTTTTTCATGCTATATTAAGACACCCTCATACTTCCCTCATGCAATAAAGAAAGGTGATGAAATCCCAGGAGAAGGATCATTTAATCAGATGCCAGTGCTAAGACCAGGTCTTGTTTTTTTTTTTTTTTTTTTTTCCCGGAATAGCTGTGCTTTCAATACGAAGGGGAAAAAAAATAACAGACCATGTTAGAGCCTGTCTGACAGATTAACTTGGGCATTTTATCACCTGAAAATGCTGCAAATGACTGGCAGGGGGGCAGAAGAATGTTGCATAGCGTCTAGCTAATGGGAGTGTTTTAAGGGCCTGCTAACTGCTGAGGCTTGTTTCTAAGATGAAGCCTCTGTGTATAGCAGCAGCATTAACCCATGTGTGTTTTGTCTTTTAAAATGTTCTCAAGAATCGACTCATGTGTTGAGTGGGTTAAGTGACGGTCTCAGGCATAAGCTGGCCGTGGCCATTCGATCATGAGGATCTGTGAAGGCTTTTAACCATCATTCATTTTAAATGTTTATAAAACACCAGACTTTCTTGAATGAATAATTGTAACTGGGTTCCTAAGTCCAAACACATGCAGATTAGGCAAACTGCCATTCCCAATTTGCCTGTAGTATGTGACTGAGTGTGTGCATGCTTGTGTGCCCTACGATGGAATGGCCCCCCCATCCAGGCTGTACCACACCTCATGCTCTGAGTCCTCTGTGATAGGCTCCGGGCTTCTTGTGACACTGTAAAGAATAAGTGGTACAGTGAATTTGAGTAAAATTATATGTACTTGTGTAATGTATCCATACATATGTATTCCTGAAAACATTGCACATACGATTTAAATTTAAATACATTTCCGAACGTATTCAGTTCTGGTGCTGTTTCAGGAACCTCTGATGATTAAAACTTTTTAGCATAATAACCATGTTTTATCACTGTTAGATGCGTGATGTGTAGAAGGCATGTTTATACATTCATACTTTTTTATTAAACAGATTGTTGAGTCCAAAAATAGAACGCATCAAAGATTTATTTGTATAGTTGCAGATTTCGGCGGGAGTGACATGTCCACAGAGTGTGGGCGTACTTGTGTGTAAACTCCTCTCGCAGGTTTAAATATTTGTGCTGCAGCTCTCGCACGCAAGCGCACCCATGGGCCATTTCACCGTATATAAGCACACAGTGTGTTTGGGAGTTTCCCATGTGAGAGAGAGAGAGAAAGAGAGCAAGAACACCAAAGTGATGTGACTCATGTCTTCTTTACTGACTCACAGTCTGATGCCTTTGAGCCAGTCTAGGTTTTTGCTTAAAATGTCTTTTTCACTTTTATATCGCTGAGGGGTTATTTTGACTCCAGTGTGTTTTGTACTTCCTTGCTCTTTGTAAATCATACTAATCCTTTAATGTGTACGGTATGTAATCGTCCAATGAAGAAGTAATACAGCATAACTACGTGTTACTGTCAAGCAAGTGTCCTTTGACAATAAGTACCACTTTTCAGGATGTCCTGCATCAGCAAGCTCAAGGGTATTTCCTAATAATTTGTCCACAATTTTCACTTCCAAAAAGCATATCATTTTTTTGGAGTTTAATCTGCACGCTTAGAGGTTGGATTTACTACATGATCTTTTTGTTGTTGTTGTTGTTTTTGTTGTTGTTCAGCCAAAGGCAAAGTTTTACTGTTTTTCAGACTACAACCATCTAAGATGGGAGACAGGCAACCCAGCCCAATTATTTTGATAACCGTGCACACAAAACTATATAATAAAAAAAAAATGCACTGGTAAAGCAAACAGAACAGAATCATTACTGCAGCAGAATCCTTATACATCCATTCATGTCCTAACAAATCAGTGGCTTCTGGCTACAGCCAATCCCTCAGTTCATCTCCAAGTTCTCAGATGTCCGCGGCCTATTTTAACAATGCGCTTGGACGGGCATTTAAAAGCTGTAATAAAATCAAAGGCACAAAAGCGTTTTTGTTAGAGAGCAAAAATGGAGGCAGAACAAATTATGAGGGCAGACAGACAACAACCTGGCGAGTTCAACTCGAGTGTTGGATGTGTGTGGGCAAATTAAAGACACATTGTGTAAGCTGAGAGAGAACGGCTATGTAGTGGAGACTTGCTTACATCAAAAGATTAAGCTCCGGTTGTTAGAGTTAACAGTGTAATGGAGTTCCTGTAGTGTATGTGTGCTCTAAGTTGAGGTGTTCAGGGTGACACAGACCTTTTTCACCCAGATAAAAAAAAAAAAATGTAACATGGTATGAAGGTATGAATTATTATAAGGTATGAATTTGATGAAAGCTTAATGAAATCCCAACAATGCCACAACCATCTATGAACAAGAGTCACGTGAGGAATCCGGGTCTGGGTGAGATGGGTGGCAAACTCTCACGCATCTCACCCGTCAATCATAGCAACACTAGCCCATTGTGGGCAAATCGATGATCAGTGGTGGTCGCCCAGTGGAACTGCATTCGTATCCAATGCTATGTGTAACTACAGTGTCATTTTGATTTGTCTGAGCCGATCTAATTTCATGTTTCACCTTGCATTTACTGTACGCTGGGCTAGAGAAATCAGCATGTTTTTAATTCTGTGGTTTTATTTCAATACCCAGTTAGTGCAACCATCGATAAAAGGCCCATACTGTATAGTATGTGACTGTTTGAATTGAACCTGTGGTTGACACATAGCATTTTAATAGCAATAGATTCAATAAGGCAAAGGAAAAAATAGCAGGATGTTCAGGAATGAATTGCATGTAGGACAATTCAATTCAATTTCAGTTAAGATTTGGTTAGAAAAACAAGATCATCATCGATTATTGTGCCGCATTTCTTTTTGAAATGATGTTCTGATATTAGGGTTATAAATCCAGCACATCTGTTTGCTTCACAGCAGTGCGCTCTCAACTCTCACTAAAAACTCAAGCTGCCATGCTGTGGCGTTTATCGCACTCTTTTTTTTTTTTCTTTCATTTTTTGAAATATATTTAAAGCTCAAGAAAAGACAACACTGTGTTAAATCACACTTTGTTAAAAATCTATTTCAAAAATGCATGATGTTTCCAGAGTCGATGATGAATTGTGTTTAAAAGTAATGAGGGTCTCAATATTGACAAAAAAAAAAAAAATCACGATAATCAAGCCAGCCCTGTAGAATGAGTACAAAAGAGAAAGAGCTAAAAGGTGACCGGGATTGTCCATTTGCTTAGGATATAGAGGGTTTTAGTGGAAAGAGCATGTAGGGGACATCCATTCAGCTGTGACCAACTCCATTTTCTACCTTTCCATCATCCTTCTGGCTCCTCTTTAGACAGCTTTTTTCTTCTTCTGTCCCTCAAAAATGCACGGTCACCTCGAACATTCATCCCTCGGCTGAAACCTTGGTTTAAAATCATCATCCAGAGCGCCATCTGGAAATGGAGTGGAACAGAGGATTTAAGGATAGATGCATTCCAATTCCAGAGGGAACGAACACACTGGAAGCGGTAAACACCACTGACTTCTTGTTTTCTGTTAAAGAAAACAGTGGTGTCAGTGCTAGAATTAGAGCCCCGGTGCAGATGTCACTGAGACGCTCATTGATATTTGGGTCATCCGGAACAGATGTTGATCTCTCCATTCATCGCCTCCTCTTCCACGCTTCCGCATCCAGTGCACAACCTTACAAAGAGGCGAGAGTGATAGAGGGTTGACAGAGCATACAGTGAGTGTGAATGTGTGCGTGTGTGAGATAAAAACCTTTTCATTTTCATCGACACATTTCAGTTTGTTCCTTGTCATATCTGTCTCCCTTCATCATCTTTATGAGTCACACACACACTCTCGATCCCGACTCTCGATCCCGACCCAGCTCTCATCCGTTCCCACCATGCCAGCTATAATTACGAGCTGTTTTTCCGTACTTCTGGCTTTTTGTATTTTTTAATGTTCATGGGAATCAAACAAAACTTTAAGCCCTCTAAGTGCACAGTGTGTTGTTGTTGTTGTACTTGGTTCTTGTCATGACTCATTGTGCAGATGGAGAGATTTATGTGCAGTGTAACTGCATCCACTTTAATATCTTTGATATGACTGTGAGTGCACGCCTTCAAATTTTTACACCCTTTAAAAAGCTCGGAAACTTATGGCCTGGTCAAAGCTTGCCTCACCCACCACACACACAGCTGCTGTGATCAATGAGCCCCTTCCCCCTGCTCCTGTTGAATAGAGATTTAAGGCCTATCCCTCTTTCAGAGTCCGCATTAAAGACAGGACTTTGTGCGCTGAAATGTGGTGGATTGCGAAACCGAGGTCAACGCGGCTTTTGTTCGCGCAGCAGAGGGCAACGTAGGGCCATAAAGGAACGGCTGACTTTCACCTAATCATTTGATACTCTATTTCTCAATGAACTCTTTCTTTTGTTGAAGGGGGAAAAAAAAGCGTGTTCTTGTATTTATCGCATTCTTCGTTTCTTAGGTGGCTGATCACGGCCGGTGGCAGATATGCACAGTGAACGTTTCTGCTCTTTGTTTGATTTCCACACAGCCCTCCTGACTGTTCCTTGAGAAATACCACTCGTTAATTATGAACCAGCAGGTAAGAGTAAGTGTGAACTCTTTGCTCAGGTAAATCATTAGAAGGAACCGATGGCCAAGGAGACACATGACATGACTTGACAGGGTCTCACTTACCAGCTCAGTCCGCATACACTCGGTGAGAGATCAGACACTACATAGTGGAGTGCTTAAGCTTGTGCTAATGACTGTGTCCTAATACAGCTGCCCTCTGTAATGAGGTCAGCGTCGGAGCTGCTGAACTCGGTGCCCCCCTCAGCCTATACTCATCGGCTCTCCCTGCTGGCGATGCAGAGGAAATGGCTCACTCGCCGTTGTTATTGCACAGGCAAGCAGTTAATCATTTGTTTGTAATACAGTACTACGTGTATATACATTTACATTAGGAAGAAATACCATGCCTCCAGGTCAAGTGTTCATTATGGAAGACAATGCATGAGTTCCATGGATGTATAGCATGACGGGATAAAGTTAGGATTATTCTACAGATCTCCACTTTCTTTTTGATAAGCCGCATCATAAAACGATAAATGTTCGCTATAAATACAGAATAAATCCCTCCACAGTACGGGCTAACTCCTCATGAAAGCAGGAGCATAAGGGTGGATCCTCTTCACGCCTTTCAGTCAAGTATGCATCAGCTTTTGTCGAAGTCCGTGAGATCTGGTTTCTCATTGCCTTGGTAACAATAATAAAGGAGTTCTGTGTTTCATGTGGTTGACTTGTGCCATTTAGAGATGCTGTAATAAAAGAAAGAGCATACTTGTGGTTTGGATGGCAATGTCTTTGGATCACCCCTGGAAAGAAGGTGATTGAGTGGCTTTGGTTTGTTTGCTCTGTCTGTTTGTTCAGTGGGACGTGCCGCTTAACTGTTCACTGACTGGAAGACAGTACAGTACAGTACACATTTACGATTTACGACACTTTACGATAGCTTTAGGGAAGGACAATTAACCATACATTAACCTCAATTACATTTTTAGCCTTGATCACTATAAGTTCTCAAATCCGATTGCTCGAAAGGTGGTGATTAACTTACAGCAGATCTAATAACAGCGATCTACAAGTTTAATAAATGTCCTCATTATACTTTTATCTTTTTATACTAACGACTTAGAAAGCGATTATTCCACTTAACAGATTAAATAATGTGTGTAATTGTTTGTACGGTGTAGTTTTCTGTGAGGATGAATTATATGAATTAAATATCAACACAAAAGGATAAAATATGCAAGGGGCGTTCAAGTCAGACCGGGACTTGCGATGACGTTTCTTGTAAATGAGCCGTAAAACTGATTGACGTTTACAATCAATTTATCTTAGTACGATGATGAGGCTCTTAGCCGCAGTACGTTGGTGAATGACAATCCCAGCCATGGTGGATCAGATCCCACTGGAGTCATTCTCGTGAACATTGCACGAGTGATTTCCACATGTTTTGCCCATTAAAGGAGTTCCTGGGAGGCCATCGTTTCAGAATTGAAGCAGCAAACTGGCATACTGAGAAAACTTTCTACCTTGATAGTATCCAAGCACTATTAAAACACCGGTGCATTAGGGTAGCAGAAGATTATATAGAGAAGTAAACGTAGTTCTGTTATTTAGCACAGTCAGAGTCCTGGATTGAATTGAATGCCAGTCGTACAATGTGTCTTTAATTTCCTTCAATAAATAAAAAATGTATTTTCAAGTTGCTGTGAAATAATTGGGATAAATCTTTTTAATCGTGCCAGTAATGGTATCACGCAATCCCATTGCTTAATCTTATAACAATATGACTCGTGTTTTCCTTTTTGTATAAGAGTCAGCAGTAATAATGTTTAATTGGAAAACGGTTAAAATTGAATATAAGCATTAAACCGCAAGGCCTTTTTTTTTTTTTTTTTTTTGCTCTCTTGGTCGGCGGATGGAGCAACTGCTTATTTTTGACTTTCCCATTTAAATGCTCAATAAACAGTTTTAATTACACATGTAAAGAAATATGGAGTATGTTTATATTGTACAAGAATGTAGTATAAAAAAAGGAGAATGTGCTTATTAGTTAATCAAAATAATAAAATAAGTGATAAGTTCAGCATTCTGTACTTAAGGACATGCAACGCTTTGCTACTGTGTGCTCTTAAGCCGCATAGTCCTGTCATGATGTAAGCTATTAAGTTATAAATGCGAGCAGAAGTGAACCATTGTCTCACAGTGTGGTCATCTGTTTTCCGCTGCCTCTCACATCTGTCTCTCCGCTGTCTAATCGCAGGCTTTGTGCACCAGAGCAGCCTGAAAAACACGGCGCACGCTGTACGCTGACAAGTCCTATTAACACGGCTTGTGTGTATGCATCAGGCTCTCCGTGCACATGTTTAGACAGGTGTGTTTTTACCCCGAGGGATACTCATAATCTTCATATCTGTGTTTGCGCTCCCATTTTGTGGTGTGTGTGGCTTTGGGTTTAATCTGCCCTGGGATAAAAAAAAAAAAAAAAAAGAGAGAGAGAGAGAATGAGTAATCAGATGCTGATATATCCCCGGGAGGTGCTGTAATAATGGCGGTAATGGTAGTTTAATTTTTCTATTGTGTCAATGTAGGCAATCTGTTACACTGATTCAAGACTGAGGGTTAGGAAAATAAAGATCTTTAGAGGAGCAGAGACCCACCACTGCTTTTCGGTCAACCGTCTGTTTTTTTATGTTATTGTGTAGTCGTTTAATTACTTATTGGCTAAACTTCACCTTGAAGCCCTGCAGGAGATTATATCTATTCTTTCCTCTGAAGCATATATCTTGTGCAAACCGCAGTTGTATAATGATTGAGATGATTTAATCATTGGGTTCCATTCAGTTCTGATCAGGTCTGCTTTACGTACAGAAGTTGTTGTAGCTCAGTGGTAGGGCAGTGGTAGCTTGAAGGCTCAGGCACTGAGTTACTGATCGGAAGAACGGCGGTTTAATCCCCAGCTCCACCAGGTTGCCACAGTTGGGCCCTTGAGCAAGGCCCCTAAACCTATCTGCTCCAGGGGCGCTGTACCATGTCTGACCGCAGTTACGCTGGGATTTGCGAAGAAAGAATTTCACTGTGCTGAAATGTATATGTAACAAATAAAGGCATCTTCTGAGTATGCATTTGCTTTATCCGTGTCAGAATGGAGGTTGATCTGGAGGCTGTGATCAGAACAATTTCCATGAGGTGAGAAAACATCCTGGATAACTTGCCATATACATGCACAGCCACAACTAGGGTGTCCCAAGTAGGCAATGTAGTTTACTATCAACCTTTTTTTTTTTTTGAGAGATGACGACACACACACACACCCATAAAAAAAAAGAAAAAAAGAACACAGGAAACCCGGGGACATGTCGAGAACATGCAAAGCAAGCAGGCAAAGGTTCAGAGTCGTTCCTTAGTCTTACAGTTTTCCTGTAAGTTATAATGTAGTTACTGAACAATACATGGCTGTTAATGAATAACGTGCTATAAAATGAATAACTGAATAAACAAGGTCCGTTCTCGGTCTTGCGTAGGATTTCCTACCTATTGTATAGACAACGATAACAAAGCATTCGAGCCTGAATAACTCACTGACCGGGCATGTTGTACTGTATTTGTCTCCAGTGTTGGAGAGGATAAAAGCAGCTCGTCATTGACACCAGGGGGAGACATTTACTCACAGTGCAGCTTAATGATGTGGGTCGGGATTTGCAGTGCTTAGGGCATGTTGAAAGAGACATTGATCTGTGTTTGGCTTTCTATTATATTGCGCAATAATTCAGAACAGGCATTGTTCTGCTTTCAAAAGGCAGAACATGATGTTGTTTCTAGCATCTGGCAGTAGTTTGTATTGGCATTTACAATGAAGCCTTGTGTACTTTCAGGATGCGTTTTGTCATATCTACAGTAAATATGTTTAAACCATGACAATGACGATATTTAACGGCTTATCTGATACTGGCTAATCATAATTAGGTTTCCACTAAATATGTTTGCATTTGTAATGGAAAGTCAAATCATTTTTTACTCTTTAGGAAAAACTGGTTGTTAAAAAGCTTTGCATTTGTACCTCTTATGAAAGCATATGAAAAGGTTTTAGTAGTGACGCTTCTCAGTGGTGCCCAGGAATGTAATAGACTCTGTGGGTGGAGATTTCAAGAATAAAAATCTATAATGCTAAGATTAAGATAAACGCAATTGTTCTGCACACAATTAACTGATGAGCATAATATATAACTACGCAGTATCATTAGACGACACTGTCCTCGGCAGTGTACCGTTTGGGGTTCTTCAGGGACTAGAAGATTAGGAGTTCAAATCTCATGTTCGTGCCGGTTATTTTAGCGAGGCACTAAATCCGCTATGCACTTAGATTGAGTTGTTTTGATTGACGGATGAAAAAGACTTTATTTGTCACATATACATTACAGGGCAGTGAAATTCTACTCTTTGCATGTCTCCGCCCGTCAGGGGGTCAGACATGACACATGACCCAACAGTGGCAGCTTGGCAGTGCTAGTATGTGAACCCCCAAACTTCTTTTCGGTAACCCAGAATAGTTTGTAAGTCAGAATATTTCTGTAGACTTTAAAATTTCCTCTGCTACCGTCATGAATTACGTCATCAATAAAGATTTTTGAGGCTGTTCCAGAGGCACTCATGCAAAATCCAAGACATGACACTACCTCCACTGTGCTTGACCGATGAGCTCAAATGTATTTTGGATCATGAGCAGATCCTTTCCTTCTTCATACTGTACTTTGGCCTTTTAATCGCTTTGGTAAAGGTTAGTCTTTGTTCAAGGACATCTGTGGTCAGACATGACACAGTTTGGCAGTGCTAGTCTTGTGAACCCCTGAACGTCTTTTTCATACGTAACACAGAGCCTTAACAGTTGAGCCACAACAGGCCAGTTATTTTCAATAAAAGTGTGATGAGAGCATCATACTGCCCCCTCCAAATTAAGAAGAACGGGAAGGAGAATTCTATTGTTTTTGCTATACATTGAAGACATTTGTGTTTGAGATCTATCTATCAGTCTGTCTGTCTGTCTGTCTGTCTTTTCTTGATATTTACACCCAGATAAAAAAAAAAGCAAAAACAACTTGGTTAAACAACAATAGGAACAGATGGCCTTAAAGTAAAGTATTCCTTAATATTTGGTTGCATATCACTTGCTTGCAGTAACTGAATGATGGTGGTCCGGACATCACCAAACTGCTGCATTCTTCTTCTGTCCTGCCAGGTTTGTCTAGTAAATCTCCTCCTAAGCAGGTGAAAACCATGCTCACTTGGGTTAAGGTCTGGTGGTTGACTTGGCAAGGCTAAAACATTCCAAGTTCTCCCAGATTAATTCCTTTGTTGCGGTTTAGGTCATTGTTTTGCTGCCAGTTAGAGTTACATGCATTCTCTGTCATTTGTAAGACATAATGTTTCTGTAGACTTTTAAATTTCCTCTGCTACCATCATGAGTCACATCATCAGTAAAGATTTTTGAGGCTGTTCCAGAGATACTCGTGCAAAGTCCAAGACATCACACTACCTCCACTGTGCTTGACCGATGAGCTCAGATGTGTTGGATCATGAGCAGATCATTTTGTCCTCTTTCATCAAATTTAATCATCGTTCCAGAACATTTATAATTTATCTTTTTTTTTTTTTTTTTGCAAATTCAAATGCAGCCCTAAGATTCTTTTTGCTGGTGAGTGTTTTGCATCGTGTGGTATGGCCTCTGTACTGTAGTTCTGCCCTCATACCTTCAATCCTGTCCTGTAGAAGATAATGGAGATGCCAAGTGTTTCTCGTATCAACCTCTGTAGTTTTAATTTGCTAAAAGTTTTCTATTTGCTGTCCGGTTGCTATTACACCAGTGGTTTCGTTTTTTCTTTTCCAGGATTTTCAAAATAGTTGGTTTGTCTATGCCAAGTGCTTGTGCAATGGATCTGAGAGATTCTCAGTTTAAATGGCTCACTTTCCTCCCATGGATAGCTCTCTCTCTCTCTGTTCTTCATGGTGGTTTAACCTTTTAAACATATATAGCTCAAATTAACAATAGATATTCAGAGCTATTAATTCTTTAGGAAACCAATCTATACAGTAAGGGCAGACTTGGGCACCATTTGTTAGACACGTGTCCCAAAGTTTTTTGATCACTTGAAAAACAGGTGAATTCAAATGTTGTTTAACACATCTAATTGAAAATGTCAGAAAAATAAATGTGGAAAGAAATGATTATTTCATCTTAAACCCAAAGGTCTTCTGTGTATGGCATTATACACTGTACCTTGCTGTTCCAATACCTTCAGAGGTGATTGTATGATATTTAGCACGTTTTGTATTTGGTGTTATTATGCACGTTTAAGAAGGAATGCACACCCTCTGGGCTCTTCACTCACCAGAGCTGGGGCCATCACCACAGGATGTGTTTCAGGCCACCGCATTCACTTATAGCCTTCAGTCATGCACACACGCACACATACCCCAGTGTCTCAGTGAAGTGCTCCTCTGCAGTCCAGAGTGACTCTTCTCTGTTCAGGCATGCCTCCTCGCAGAAACCTGCACCAGGTTACATTGAGGGAGGTATAAATAAGTCTTAACATTTAAAGTAACTCTTGGCTGATTTCTGAGAAAGTCTTGAAAGATGATCGAGCTTGACCGAATTTAGGAGTCCATTACTTTTACGGATTCACAAAGCATTTCGGCTCATACACCTGTAACGATACGGTTCATTTATACTTCTGTATTAAAGCAGGTTTGGGTTTCTGCATCACGCTGAACATTGTCTCCTCGCTTCTTAAGAACAGAAACGAATACCTAAATGATTTAACTCCACTATGGACTGGACAGTTACAAAATGACATATTTTCAAACCACTGCACCATTGTGTAACTAATGGCAGGATTCAGCATGTCTGTATATAGGAGCTAAACATGTCTGGATATAGGACTTTGCCATATAAAGGTGAGGGAGCCTCAATTTATATACATTGTGTGTATATAACAAAAGGGCATCCTGTGCTCCTGCTTCTCGATTCTCAACACTCTGCAGAAAAAAAAGAAGAAAAAAAAAGGTTTAGGATGTAGAGTTGAGGGTTATAAGTAATTCATTAATTATTATTATTATTATTATTATTATTATTATTATTATTATATGATGTCATATGAGTAAGAGTGGAGTTATACTTTAATGCTTTAAATCAGCCCTAGATAATCGTAATCATGCTTTCTGATATTCAGTATTGAATAGTGTAATATTGCTTTTAAGGATAAGAGATTTATTTTGAGTAACTGACATTGTAGACACAAGATAACCAAATGTATAGTTTGTTTTTGCTGCACTGATAGAAATTGATCCAAAGAAGCCATGATCGCTGATAGTCCATTATCTAGCTGGCTAGCTTTCTGTTTTTTTGGCCACATCCAGACGTTCTGGGACTCTCCCGGATATTTATAGCAGCTCCGTGACACCCACAAATCATATATGATATCCCAGAAATTCAGCGAGCGAGAGAGTAGGACTTTTAGTCTGTCAATCCAGTTTAGTGTTATGCGCTTTGCACGGTGGATTAGTGGTTAGCACAGTCGCCTTGCACTTCCTGGCCTTGGGTTCGATTCCTGGCGAGTTTCCATGGAATCATGGAGTTTGCATGTTCTCCCCGTACTTGGTGGGTTTCCTCCGGGTACTCCAGTTTCTTCCCACAATACACAGACATGCAGATTAGGTTAATTGGTTTTCCCAAATAGCTGGAAGTGTGTGAATGAGTGTGTGAGTGTGTGTACTGTATGTGTGTGCCCTGCGATGGATCGGCACCCTGTCTACGATGTACGCCGTCTTGTGCCCTAAGTTTCCTGGGATAGGCTCCAGGCCCCCTGCAACCCTGTATACAGAATTAAGCGATACAGATGATGAAAGAGTGAGAAAGATAATATAACACAACATAACATAATATATGTATTAGAATTTGGGGTTGAAGGGTGTTATGTGGGTATTAATGTCCATGGGGAGATCTCCAGTTTTGCAGGGTGGTGTGTCTGTGTCTGGGGTGTCACATTCTAAAAGTAACAATACCTTTTGTTCTACCTGACATATCCGAAAACCCAAATAAAGTCTGAAGCCTTCCCGTTAACACACACAGTAAGGCTTCTATATAAGCACATCCATTTTTTGGACGGATCTGTTCCACTTGGGAACAGAAGTTACATTTATAGTAAATACCAGCAGACTTGGAACTCCGCTCCGATCCTGATCAGCGATCCAATCAGATAAGTGAAGTGGAACTAACTGTTGAAAAATTAATAATTTACCTAATTTTTTTGGTTTTGTAGATTGGCTGTATTTGTGGAAAATGGCCCAATTCTTTCTGTCACTTCCTGGACTCACATTTCTTTAAAACAAAACAGATTTGCACGTGCTTACGGTTTAGATTTCAGCAAAAGCATTTTGGCATGTAGTCAGAGAATGTAGATCAGCATCTGTTATCAGCACATCATCGGAAAAAGGGATTAACAGAAAAAAATTGCAGGTGTTCCAGATGTAGTTTACTATAAACTGAGGATATTCTCAGGATGAAAAAAAGTAAACACATGAACGTAGGTCCTAGTAGTGCATGGTATAACCGGTCATGTTAAAGTATTATATTAGTAGAATTTGAAAGCAGGACTATACCAGCATTTTGAAATAATCGATTAGCATTTTGCATCTGGCTAATTAGAATTTATCTTTTTAAGCTCAGTGCTGACAATGGAGACGTGTGACGTAGCGGGACATAAAAACCTGATTGAGTTTGCAATATGACTCCCAGGAACAATCACACATAATTACACATGTAACATTATTGTGCCTCATAAAACCCAGGGTTAGTCGTTGAAACTACAGCAAGCCGCTGTAAAAAAGTGTTTTTATTCCTGTTTTTTTTTTTAATGAAATAACGAATTGTATGATTCCACTAAAACAGAACTTTAATTTGAAAATATAATATGACCAATCCTAGATTTTGATATATCTAATCAGTCTCATCAGAGTGTTTTTTTTTAGGTATGGTATCTCTCAAACTCGCTGCTATGCTAAATCACCTAAATCTTTCTAACCCATTTTTATCTACCCATCTTATCTAGTGCCCCAGGCTCAGAGAGAATGCATTAAAAAAATATCATAATTTAAGACTGTATTGCTCTAAATAAAAAAAAAAATGATGCTATCATGACAACACTGAACGAAAAAAACAAAAATGATGCTATCATGACAACGCTGGTCCCTATGCGTCTGTTCTACCAGGTCATCCCTGCTAGTAGTGCTTAGCATCTCAATGTCCCCCATCTAGCTGCTTGCCCCTGCAGGGGGTCAGACAAAAAGCCCTGGACAAAAGGCAGCTGGCCTCAGGGAGACATGCCCCGCATGCCATGCTATTGTCAGCATTTCTATTGAACGTTTAAATGAAGGATCTTTGTGTCTCCCCCCTCTGCGACAGGACTCCTCCTTTTTACACCTCCTCCTGTTCTCTTACTGTACACACATTGAGACCTTTGACCTGAAACAGCGTAGGAGATCTTCAGAAACCGGATCACTCAGATAAACACGTGTGAGATGCCGAACTTTCTGTGTAGAACAGTATCCAGAGTCTGTCATAAGAGCCTGGGAACTGTCCATGTATGTTCATAGCTCAGAAGCTCAACAAGGCATTTCCATCACGTGTTTACAGTTGCGTAAGGAAACGCCCACTCTACTCTAGTATCTTTCAGTTTTAGTATGTGAGTTTAAAAAGAAAAATGGAAACCCTCCACACCTGGGGCACTTGAGCCAGTGGTTAGATACAAGCTGATTCCAGATGATCATTTGTTCATTTTAAGCATAAGAAACTGCAGACTTTTTTCTTTGCCAAGCACCAATTAACACCGTGACATACAGTAATCATTGGCAGGGTCGACTCTGAGTGATATAATATGACTGATAGAGATGTGTATTTTAGTCAGCTCGGCAGCTAAAAAAAAAAGTTTGGGATTGTTATATCTTGTTCATCTTTCTTTTTACTTCTTGACGTGATGTAATGATGCCAACCGAACATTAATAGCACAACCTCTCACCTCGCGTATATGTAGGGTGATATACTGTATAGACTCACTGAAGACTCCTCACCTCTCCTGCTGCTGTTAATGGTTTCACATGAATACCCCAAAGATTATGCCCCCCCCCCCCCCAATCCTACCATTTTTATCAGTTAATGATCTCACATGGTTGCTGTAGACCTGAACTGCTATGATCATAACGATGGTCCAGTTGAGTCTTGTTCAAACCACGTTTCAAACCAGATATCTTCCACATGACGTCTCTTTCCTTTCCACTGTCACCTCTGGTTTGTAAAGTAAATTCAGATTTCTGTAAAGCTGCTTTGTGACAGCGTATATTGCTAAAAGTAGACTATAAATGATATTGCTATGTTCTTCCCATGATTCATCCAATAATCTAACGTCTTATTTTTCTATCACTCTCTAACATTTGTAACATGCATTCAAGATAGCTATATTCCTCTGTAACAAAATAGATTTGTCCTCAAGCTAAGCGTTAATTTTTCCCAACACTGCTGAGATCTCATGAACAAGTGGACACATTGTGTGCACATTGTGCAGCCATTTTGCAAGTGACATGTTCTCTTTCACCTTTGATCTATTACTGTCCCAATGTGCTTGTTTATGGGCAGCCTGTAAATTGCTAAGATCTTCCTGATGTTCTGAAGTTTGAGGAATGTCCCAGGCTTTCAGAAGTTTGTTTTGGGTGTGTATCGCCTAGGCACTTCTAATGAAGCATAATCTTCACGTTACTGCCGGAGTTCCTGGCGCATTCGGATGTACTGTTCATTAATATGGCCTTTTAGTTAAAGGCTGAAGCTGTGGTGGTCGAGGTCTACTTTTTACATAAACAGTTCAGAATCAGCTTGATCTTGATATGGAAATTGCTTTAGAACAATAGCTTTTTTTTTTCAAGAGGAAGAGAAAGAAAAAAAAATAGTTTTCTTGACCTGATCACGTGTAGATTTTAGGAAGTTGTGACGGTATGTCTGCTGTGTTGCATTCCTCTGGGACCTCTTTAGTTCTTACGCCTGATTGCTTTAGTGCTAGAAATAATAAATTTCACATATGCAGAACTGCCCGGTTACGTCCGGGTCACCAGGCCTATAGTTTCCTAATGGTTTAGTAAAGCAAAATTCAGTGGAGTTTCACCCCATGCACAGCTTTCTCTCTGATTGCAGCTAATTACCAGGCCTAGGGATGTTGTTTTTGCAGAGTGCTTGCACAGGCTCAGACAGGTTAGGTCACACATTCTGGAGGAGTAACATAAAGACCTTTAGTTGACGGGTTCCTGTGCTATAACATATGGAAACATGATCTGTGACATTATGGAACTTATTATTCCTTTTTTAACAAAGGATTTGTAGCGTACAGTTGAAAGCTGGGCTAAAAGCATTCAATTCATAAACATGTCTGGGTATTTGTGTAGATTTAAAATGTTTCTGAGACACTGAGTCAGGAAAAAAAGATTGGAGATGCGATGTGAAAAATAACACGCTGCATGAACACGAAACCTTCATCACCATTTTTTAATAAAAAATCGATTTATTTATATTTTTTTATTTCTTTTTTTACTTACAGATCAATGGGAAAGCATGAATCTTTTTTTCCTTGTTTGTTCTGTCTGATTCATTCACCTGAGGCTGTAAAAATAAGCTGTGATACAGATCCAGTCACATCTGGTTTGGTCTCAAGGATAACATGGAAACTTTCACTTTTACAAAGCCTCAGATACTGTGACATCAGAAGCACAACATTCAGAGTTATTATTACCTACAGTATGTTTGGACACGTTTACTACATGCAGCCTACGAATCCAGCAAATCTGTAAATGCAGAATGGTGCGCAGTAAAAACTATGCCTTTCCTTAATGTTAGCGCGTCACTCACTTGTACCCATGTTGCAGTCTTAGTGTCAGTGTCACCTTGCTGTTATTTCCTAACTATAGCCCAAGATCGTTGGAGTCAGTTTAGCCTCATGAAAGTAATACTTTCCAATAATTTCCCAGGAGAAAGTGTTTTATTCTGACACAAGGTTAAATAAGGACACGGACTCTGT
The DNA here is from genome assembly GCA_011419295.1 of Clarias macrocephalus. Lineage (NCBI taxonomy): Eukaryota > Metazoa > Chordata > Actinopteri > Siluriformes > Clariidae > Clarias > Clarias macrocephalus. The sequence continues at coordinate 25,408 of JAAGKR010003298.1, forward strand.
AATTAATTTTCTCAATTTGCTAATTACTTGTAGGGATTTTAAACGCATAAGCTTTCAGAGTAAATCAGAGGCTGCTTCATTCTAACCTTAGAGGAAGAAATGATTCAACCTCTATCCTTGCTTTGTAAAGAAAAAAAAGCTCTCTAATTTTCCTAAGGTGTTTGTTGCTTAGTCTGTATTTGTCTGAGCCATCATTCATACCCCTCATGTAATTATCAGTTATAACCCAGGTTGGAGCTCTGTACAGGATGCTGGGGTATGCAAAAGCACAGCATCATTACAGAAATTAAAGAGTACATTGCGGCTCGGTGTAATTGCTGCACATTTCTAGTTTGCCCCGAGGGATATATTGGGACCTAATCCAAACTTATGTCACATAATTTCCATGCCTCAAAGTTGTCGATCCTATCTTTTGGTGAGAATTTGGGCTACTGTTCAAATCCGAGCACGTACAATCCTTCATACCTAGAGGCAATTTAGAACACTCAGTCCATCTACTGTGATGTTTTTAGGACAGTGTTAGGAAACCATGGAGAACATAAAGAAAACTAATACTAACCCAGAAAAAAAAAAAAACTTGTTGGACTCGACACAGACAGAAACTTGAGCTCAGGATCAAACCAGCTGTGAAGGAGCAACTATATGGGTTGTCCTACCATGCTGCCCCTGGTGTAAATTTGCTAAAAAAAAAAAAAATAATAATAATCATATGCATTTGCAGCTGTTTTAAATCAGTGGCATAAATGAGGGTATACAACATGGATTAGGCTTGAGTAAAAAAAAAAAATGCCTGGATGCAACATGACAATAACTCGTACTGTTCATGTCTCTGAAGATTCTCTGTCATCCAGGTGAGTTTATCTGGAAGTTAAGTCATGTCAACTGGACTTCTTTCTTGTTGATCTTCTTTCTTCCAAGTAGCTTCTTGGATGAGTAGTAAAATGGATCTACTTAACAAGAAAGAAGTCCAGTTGACATGACTTCCAGATAGCAATCCAGAGAAGGTTCTTGGATGAGTGTTGCTTTAACAGGGTCTTACTTATTGGTTCATTTGTAGAACTTTTATAGTTGGTTTGGGATTCTCTTATAACAGGAGGCAGCTTGATTTATGACTTGGGTCAAACAATAAAAGCAAACATGATTAACGTTATCTTCTATGATAACATAATGCAAATAAATGGAAGGACATAATGGAAGTTTCCTGTGCAGAGGGAGAACATTAGGGAATACCATACTGACCCCTGGTAAAGTTCTCGCCCACCCAGCCTACGCAAAAATTCTTTGCGATGAGAACGTTTTAACGCGTTCTGACATATCCACTGCTATTATCTTTTTACCAGCTCTGATACCATAACATTTAAAGATCCAATGATCATGCCAGAGTCTTTTATTTATTGCATGTAAGTCTGCCAAGAGGCTTTCTGGCTCATAGAACCTTTTCAGCACTTAAAGCTCTAAAAAAAAAAGAAAGAAAAAAAAAAGAAGGCATGCAGAAAGAAAGGAAGGAAAAGAGGTTGGGGCTTAGTTGTAGAAGAAGCACATGCATTGGAAACGCCTAGTCTTTAGCACAGGAAGCTGCTGCTATGTCTGAACTTGACCATTAAACACACCGGAGAACGGCGTGTCCCAGTGACTGGACCCAAACAAGAATGAGCTGTGGGAAAGAGGTGGAGTGCTTGCTGGGAAAGGTCACAGAGAACAGGTCCTGTGAGGGACTCAACATATAGAGCATGGGGATTCCCATCCCTGGACATACCCGAGCCATGGAGTGATTTGTTCCATTTTCCCTCAAAGAACAAGCCCTTTGTGAGTTGAGGTTATGAATGGTGGCGACTGTGTTATGGTTCATAAATTTCTCTTCCCGGGATAATGCGCGAGTAATACTCTTTTAAGCCCTCGGTCATGGTGAAGCTAATTGGATGTCCTGCTGCATTTTTGGTCATAAGCACTCGTGTTTAATGCTACTACCACTACTACTACGACTACTACTACTAATAATAATAATATGCATGTTGGCGGGTAATCGAGTGAACATTATTATTTGATTACTTAAATAGTTAACCAGACATAACCGTATCAGCTGTTGCAGCAACATGGTACTGAGATTTTAATTTAAAAAAATTTTCCTCAATAAGGTTCAAAGCAGGTTTTATAGGATGGACTCTAATAAAAAATCGAAACCTGTAAAAGAGTTTTTTTCAAATTGCTGTATCCCTACAGTACGTAAGTACCCTTGGCATATTTTCTGTAACTTTAACCGTTGCCCTTCCCTCAATAGCCATTTGTTATCCTGCTTGAGACCCACTTGTGTTTTTGACTGGTTCTGGCATGAGGGATAAATGCTGTTTAACATTTGTTCATGTCATTCCCATATTATTCCCCTTGGACTGCCTGCTTATTTTCACCATGTTTCCTGGCTAAATGCTTGTGAAGAGGATGGGTAAAGAATCGCAGTTGCTCCTTGAGAGCCAAGGCGGGTCGAGTGTCTTGTGCGTAGGTTTTCCCCACATAGTCACATTTCTCATTGTTTCTTCCTCTAGCTTAGTTTCAAATACAGTGGGTGATACAGGAGTCAAAGGCTTCTAGTGTTCTCCACCTTTTTTCCAGTTATATTCAGCATGGTTGCTTCAAAACCAAATTCTGCCCTCTTTTTGTGTGTGTACGCTTAATAGGTTGATAGATTGTAGAAGATTAAATATTAGACGAAATGACTTCTACCATATATAAAAAAAAAATTCTTTAAACTATTTAGATGTCTTCAAGCAAAAAATGTTACTATTGTTTTAAGGACACTTTTATGTTACTATATTATAGTGAATTAATCTCTTGTGCATGCTGGAAATGCTTGCTTTTGAAAGGATTTCTCTTCCCATGTGCTGTCATTCTGACATTGAATGGTCTCTGTTGTCGGAGGGATGATATAGTGTTGAAAGCCATGAGCAATCATGCATGCACACTGATGATGATCTTTTGCATGAGTTTCATTCCTCTATAAGCAAATACCACAACTAGTTGTTTGCCTTGTAATAATTCTGTGGCTCACAACTCCCATTAATATATGTCCTGTCTCCAGATCTTATAGACTTGTCTGTACCAGTTAGAACAAGAGTATGAGACCTGGATCAGTGTTTAACTACTCCGTACATGGAATGGAGAGTTGGGGGTGGAAAAATAATTGCAAGGTAGAGCCAAAGAGCACAATTTACCATGTGCAATGACCAGAAAGCAAGAAACAAAAAGGTAGATGAAAATGTGTCTTGCAGTGTTAGAGGTAAAAAATTAAACCAGGAATTCTCATCTGTACTGAAACATATGAGTGATGTACCCAGTTATTACCTAGGAATTAATAAGGAGAATGGGAGAGAGATGGAATATGCTCTACTATAATACATTTTATTCAGACGTACAGTAATTTGCATTGCTCTATACCGCCCATATATTTTAGAACTTCTGAAATAAATCCAAATCAATCTTAAGGATAAGAGTCAGAAAAGTTTTAAGACTAATGTTGCACAGTCCGTTTAAACTGGAAGAAGGTAGGTTGTGGAATCTCTGTGCCCCAGTAACGACTGGAAAAGTGAAAAAAAAAAAATCTATCAGAGAGGCATTTGTCCCAGTCTCTCAAATCACCAGCACTCACAAAAGGAAGCCTCAGGCATTTTTTTGGCAAGATTATCTATCGGCAGACACACTGTATCACTAGAGAGACAAAAGAAGAAGGAGGAGCTGTGGGAGGAAAGGTCCCAGGCTTTGCCCAATAAGGAATCAGCCCCCCCACACACTGAATAGTTTACTCCTCCTCTGGAGTTTTCTCTGCCTGCTTGGAGGGGCTGAGTGGTTGGACTCCAGGGTGAGTAAGTGTGGATTACTGACCGTGGGCATGCCTGCTGCAAGACCCTGAATGAGCTGCTAACAGATCTGATGTTGAACAAGATGCCTTCGCTTGGACTGTGGCTTGGTGTGCTGGTAGGACTTTGCATTGGGCACTCGCAAGGATGGCTTTGGTTCGATAACCCAAAGGACAACAGCAAGAGCACTGAGACACCAGCTTATTTTACTACTTTAGGCACAACTCTTCCAACAAGTGTACCTGCAACAGAATCCATGAGGACAGAAGGCAAAGCTGCTCCCTATGTGGATGTCCTTACTAAGGGTGAGGAGATGAGGAGTGAAATGGAATCTAGGGCTGGATCAGCCGGGAATGAGCAGTCAAAAGCAGAGGTAGAGCATGGTTCTGGGTTAGAGTCTGACTCTGGATCTGGATCATGGTCTCTTTCTAAGACTGTTGTTGAACCCGAATCTGGGCCTACACCTGCCACTTTATCCCCTTTGCTGGAAAAACAGGAACTTAACACTGTTCAAAGCAATTTGTCTACTAGTGGGGATACTATTCAGGATACTAAAGTGCAGATGAATCTGACCAAAGCGGATGTCTCTCAAACGGATGAACACATTGCCAAGGCTGCTGGTTCACCTGGTGACCCCATTACGAGTCAGTTTAACATAAGCATAAACATTTCTTCTGAAAGTGTCAGCAGTAATAGAAACACATTAAATAGCAATAGCTCTAATTGGCATGCTGATCTTAATAACACGACACGGTATTCTCACGAATACTCTGTCTCAAATGGTTCACTAACTGTAGAAAGCGATGATTCTTTCTTTGCTAGCGAGACACCTGCCACTGAATCCCCACGCTGTGTGCTGGTTGATTCTGATTTGCCATTTTGTCATGGTCTGAAAAACGGTAGTTTCACAGTCCCAAACTTTTTTAACCACAGCAGTGTGGAGGGTGTGCAGGCGCTTCTGGGTGAGTGGGCTTTTTTCATTCAGTCTGGCTGCCACCATGCAGTGGAGAGGTTTTTCTGTTTGCTGGCAATGCCACGCTGCGGGGTGCCAGGCCTGTCCCCACAGATGCCATGCCGCAGCTTCTGCGAGCTCCTGATCGACAGCTGCTGGACAGTCCTGCAGGACAGACGTTTCCCAGTGGAATGCAGCTCACTCCCTGAGGAGAGTGATGATGGCAATCAGTGCTTGTCCGTTAGTACCCAGAAAGGTAAAGGCGGGTTAGAATGCCATCTCTTTTTGAGCCCATTGAAGAGATGCATTCTGAACCAGCGGCCACCTGTTTGTGGGTCGTGTCATTCACCTGTTTCAAGGCGTTTTTTTTTGTTTTTGTTTGTTTGTTTAATTGTCTTAGTTGGTTTGCATGCTTGAGTGCTATGTGGTCTTGAGACAGATGTAAGTGCATGGTGGTGTGGGCGTGGATTGGGAGAGGGATGACAACAGGGCGCTCTGTGCTTTAATTCATTTTGCACATTCACTTCATGGTGTTTTCACTATGCATGGCACAGCCCTACTAAACCTTTGCATGTCCTGGTTAATTTTTTTGTCTTTATATGTGACCATGTCTGCAGTGAAATTTAGTTTATAATGTTATCATAGCTTAGAATAATTCTGGACACATTCAAGGTCATGACTTTTAATTAGGTCTTCTTTTGTTAAAACATGCATGTGCAAATAATGAAGATTACACTCATTGGGTGGGAAATGCTATACCCTGTAACATGTGTCTCATGTAGTAATTGGGTGTTTAACTAGTTGCAATGTGGGAATGTCTGTCCAGCAGGGGCATGGGGTACAGGCATTCCTGAAAAAACAAGCGTGACTAAAGGGCATGTGAAACAGTATCGTCAGTCGATGTACTGGAACATTGTTTTCCATAGCATTATGCATGGATATTATGCAGCTCTCAGACAAGAGTTAATCTAGTCCAAGTTCTTAAAAAGAAGGCTTTCATGTGATCCTACCTCAGTTTTTCAAGCTTGTTTTGTAAAGCCCTTAGGAGCTAGATGTCACAGATCTGTAATTAAAATGGTCATGCTGAATTTTTCTACATCGATTTCTCCTCCAGTCATGAGTCTTGTGATTATGATCTGCCTGTACACAAATGATTTGTTGAATTAGGATTCATGGTTTCATAGGACTGCCGAGTTTACAATTGAGAAAATGACCCGAACTTGGCTTGTTGTGACATTCTGACGCAAAATGGTTTTTCATTGTGCGTATCCTTTTAAATAAGTGTATAAATACTGTAGCTGTAGTTCTCCTGAAGAGTGCACACAACAATAATGTTCTTTATTGGACATCTTTGGCTAATTCATTTAGAGCTGAGATGGAGGGAATGCATTTTGAGACTTGTTCAGAGAACCCAAATTTTACTGCAGTGTTGCTGTAAATCTGTGCTTCTTGAACAATGCATGACAGGTGGATGTTCCACAGAGTGGTCTAAAAAAAAAACAGTATCTGAAGTGTTCCTACAGAGACTGAGCATCTGGTATCTCTCAGAATCAGGACAAGTGAAACCAGCAGCCGTCTCAACGTTCAGGGGACAATGGCAAGATTCAGGCTGTATTAGGGACGTTTTTTAATGCGAACAGCATGCTGAACACTGCAAAAGGGGTCTGGAAAACCTTCTTGGTGGTCCACAGAAAATTGTGGTTAGGATTTAGATGGCAAGGCACAAAATGATGGAATGGAATTTCGTTCTTTTTTATTTTAAGGATTGTGCTTGTGAAGAATGAAGTCAATTCTGCACATAATTTATGGAACTGTTATTCATGGTACAAAGACCAAATGGAACACTGTTAATTTTTGCAAATGTTATTAATCCTACAGGGAGAAGGTTTTGAGGAGGAGTTTGAAGACTAGAGCTAATATGGTCCAACCTTTCAGAGTCAAGAAGTATTACTCCTCCCAATCTATTACCTTTGGTTGCTTTTACTTAGTCACATCCCTATCACATTTATACCCATATTCAGGTTTGACCCTTTACCTCCATATTTCCCAGCACACTTGAATACATCAGTCGTTCTTGTCTCTCACACCCTGTCCCATGCTTACAGGCAATCCTAATAAAGAGTCTACTTGTTCACACTTTATGGCTCTTGATGGTCAATATATCAGACACGTCCGGCTATCTGTACTGTCTGTGTCATGGTATGTGGGATCAGTTATTTCATGTCAGTTTATCAATGCCTTCCTGTCAGCCACTGGAGGTGGCTCTTTAGGTGATGTATCTCACTGTGGGTGTGTGTGTGTGTGTGTGTGTTTTTTTTAAGAGGCAGGAATTCAGCGGAGGTGGAGATTTTGAACAAATGTTTGAACAAATGATCATGCATACGGTACATTGTGGACTTCTGTCTCCTTAAGGTGATCCTGTGTTGGGAACATAGATGAAGTAAGGACTGTACAGTGGGAAAATAGCTGATTTTTCCTATTCTACTCACGATGATCTTCACACTATAGTCAGTTTGTTCGCTTTATCATTATGCAATCATATATTGGGGTACATGGAATTAAACATCTCCACTTAATAACTTAGGAACACATTATTCGGATTAAACAGAAGACTTATAAACAAGTACAATTACAGATGTGGGGCGTGGTGGGAGACTTTTTTTTCTTCTTCTTTTTTTTTTTTTTTCAAGAAAGCTTGCCAGAAAATTTCCGCAGTTTTCCGTCAGGCTTTGAGAACCCACTTTGCCATTCATCATCCATGCAGATCTTACAAATGTTAATATAGACACTAATTGGTTTTAGCACTAGGCGGCACGGTGGCGTAGTGGTTTGCACCTCCAGGGTCAAGGGTTCAAGTCCTGCCTAATGTTTGTGTATGTGACGTTTGCATGATCTCCCTTGTGCTTGGTGGGTTTCCTCTAGTGTTTCCAAATTGCCCGTACTGTGCATTTACTTGAATTGGCACCCTGTCCAGGGTGTACCCTGCCAACTGCCCCGAGTCCCCTGAGATAGGCTCCAGGCCTTCCATGACCCTGTTACAGCACAAGCAGGATGGAGAATGAGATATGGAGCACTTAGTTTTACAATGTGTGACATATTGATTGACATTTTGTTCATATAAATAATTACTTCATTTTATCATTAAAAGGCATTGACTCCTCATTTTCAGACTAGCATACTGTATTTCTGCTACCAGACCCAAATCAAATTTGCTGGCTGAGAAACATTACTTCTGTGATGATGTTGAACCGTCCAGATGAGAAACAGTGAGTCACCGGAAAGGAGGAATCTTTGCAACTGTGACTGCTAAGATGATGTGTTGATAATCGATTGTATAGCACAGCTGACGTGTGGGAAGTAGTGGCTGGGTGATTACGCCTCTAAGCTGGTATTCGGAAAATGGCTGCCTGAGAGCAGCTGTTGGCCTTGAATGTTCAGCTGCTTATCGTGGATTGTATTTCTCTTCATTGTAAGTAACTTCAGTGAAAAGTATCTACTAAATGTGAAAAATGTAAATCTCTTGAAGATGGATGAAGTGCGGTCAGGAAGAGGATTTCCTTTTTCTCAGCAAAGTCTGGGAACAGTTTCTCCTGTTATATTTTTCTTGCTGTTTTTCTGTACTCTTCCTTGGTGGGCAGAATGTGTTTGCTGAAACTTGACAAGTGTTTGGTGACCACAGGTCTCGGTGTTGACTCACTATCCAGATGTTTAGCCGGAGGCAGTTGACCATAATTGGGTGGAGTTTCTTTCGAAATTGACCAGAGTCATATTATAGCACTTAATATATTCTCATAAGCTGCTGAATATCTCATGATGATTTTGTGGGAAATGACATTAACGATTTCGAGTCTCAAATTAATCGATTTCAAAAAAGCACATGCACACCATCAGATGAATAAAATTAGATCTCAGAAACTTAATGTTTTGAAGGATTGCTGAGTTTTTGTTTAGGAAAATGTGTGCGATCAAATACAGCCTGTCTCTGATCTTGGCCCTGAACGCATTTGTTGATTTCTATGGGGGGGAAACTCCAAAAGCATATCCAGCTACTTTCTCCATTACTTACTCTTTCAGTAACAATGGTCTGAAGATTTATATGAATGAGAGACATTTGGTTTGTTGTCAGTTTTATGGATGACAGAGGCATGCAGATTTACTGCTTTTTTAAACTCGAAGCTAGAACCTGTTTGAAAGCCAAGATGTTTATACAGTCTAGGAAGTAAGAAGTGATGTTCTTATGTGGCTTCTTGGTGAGACTTTGCAGTTGGCTGATGGAGCGTTCTTTTCATCAAATTGTACAGTAGATCACATCTTACCGCATCACAGTTTCCTTACAACCAGTTTTTATAAAAGCAAATCGAATTTTGTACATGGTGAAAGATTGATCAGATTCTTATACCAACAATTTGATGGTTACCTTTGCAAAAAAAAGCAAAGCAAATCAAAAGAAAAAAAAAAGAAGAATAGTTTCTTAGACTTAGAATTGTTTGTTCATCATCTTCTTCTCTAAGTTGCCTGTAGGGGTATAACAGTACTGCTTTTCTTTTACTATGAATTCAAACATGGGCATAATTTACTGATAATATAAAGAATGCACAAAAGGTCCCATACCTTAAATAAGGAACGTACCTACATCCAGATATCTAGGCGCTAAGGTCTTTTTTTACAAAGTGACATCAAATCAACATGGCCGTTAAGAACATAAGAAATAAACAATGTAAAAATGTTACCTTTATATGGGCTGCACTTTATATACAAGGCTTATCCTTCGGTTAATCAACATACAGATATATTCTATATAACTCTAACTACACAGTTCCATATTTAACAGGTAAAACATACTGTACATCACTCTACCAAGTTCGCTGCCGAGCATGTTGGCAAACATAGCAGGATTCGGTTTCCCCCTCCTAATTCCCGAATTCTTACCGGAATTAGGGACTTAGGGTTCCCTTGGAATGGAATTAGAAATAAACATACTCTAAAATGAATAGAATCTTCTGCTCCAAGTCCTCAGTCCTCATATGTAAATTGAATTGACCAAATTAATGAATAAAATCACCATGGATCTGGTTAAAGCTACAATGTATTCTGAACTAAGGATCTTGTCCCAGATGGTTCAAATTTGAATGTGAGCACCGTTACCCCGCTATTTGTCACTTGTACATTTAGTGTTTTATAATTGACTAAATTATTTAGAAGGATGGAGTGTTCTGTACGTTTATTGTGTCTAGAAAACCAACCCAAACCATGCACAGATTTTGCCAACATGGGAAAGGCTCTAATGTTTTGACTGCATGGTGCATTGTCTTGTGAGGGGGAACTTTTCTAAAACCTGGCAAACTCTCTTAGTGACCAATATGAAAGAAGTCCAGAGCTTAGAATGCACTTTGCTTTATGTTCACGTTCTGTCTACTATAGCTGCACTTCCTTAATTTGAATGGGAGTATTTACTCAGGCTTCCCCCCCCCCCATCAACAAAGTGATTGTAAACCAAAAAGACACCTCCTTTTTGTCTCGTCAGTGCAAACAGAGCGATATTGAGTGTAAGCTGAGAAGCATAAAGCCTGCAAGCGCTTTCTTTTAGAAGTCTGCTTTTTCTCTGCATCACTGCCTTCAGTAACTAATTTAACTGTCAGAAAGTTGTGAGAAGAGGGAAAACCCACCAGCATGAAGACATTCTCATTAAATTGCTAATTTTTAACTCTTGATTACTGCTGCACCTTTAGGGTCAACACGTCACTGTTTTGCATCCCTCTCGAGTGAAAGAGTGCCGGTATGACTGCTGGGATTAGTCGGACGAGCCTAAATTACACTACATTTGGCATTTATTATTTTCCGAGTCAATAACACTGATACACAGCTGTGGAGAAGAAAGAGCGGTACACCCTCTGAAAGCTCAGCACGCATAAACAACTCATCCACAATGAGTCAGTCGAGCGTACTAGGCAAAGAAGATTTAATTTCAGTTAATGGGGATAATTACCTGAAAGGTTGCAGATTGCCAGGAGTGTGCCTCCAGTGTCAGAAACGTTCTGACATTACCATGCACTTATATCCTGTCATTTAAAAAAATAATAATTGTAAACCACTAGTGAATTAATTTAACAGCTATTAATGCTACAAATACTAATCACACAGTTTATTGATTATTGTTTTAACCATTCCATAATGTATCATCAGTTTGATTAACCAAATGGTCTTTGATTAATAATCTGTGTAACCGCACAGTTCAATACTTTTTTCGTAGTTTTTTTCTTACAGTTCTGTTCATCAAAAGTATATAAGTACATTACAGTACGTGTTGGTCAATAGAATTTTTCTGGTTTTGCCCACCGACTGTGAAGGTTGTCACCCGGAACGCAAGTGCAGCATAAGTAATTGGGGCTAAATTCCACAACCCTTGTTCATGCAAAAAAAAAAAAAAAAAAAACATTCCAGAGTTCTGCTCAGCTGAGACTCATATAAAGCTTCTGCAGTCGCACTGAGGGAAGTAATGTCCATATCTTTTAATGTTACAGTGTATTTAGTACAAATTTAGGAATTTAGCCATACGACTAGTTCCTGGTCAGCCATACAGCCAATGCCGGTTAGTAATACGCAGCTGTGCTGTCAGCATGTACAGTTATTGGCATCGTATGCATGCACATTTCCTCTACACAGCAGTGGCCCAGATGGACAGTAAAATGTAACGTGATGTGTTGTAGGAATTTTTAACAATTAAATTATTTTTAACAATTGACTTTTTTTTAATAATCTATCACTTGAAATGCACAGGAAATCGACAGATCACTGATTAAAATGATGTACTATGATTGTTCCATCAATAATAGAGCCATCCTTTCCAGATGTTGTACTGAAAATGTACTGTTTATTGGTAATATTTAGAATATTCAATACATGAGAAAATTATTTGAAAGCTGTTCAGAACTTTTTTTTTTTTTTACATTTTTCCCTAGTTAAAGTAAGAGTCATATACAACTTGAATAAAATTTAGAAAGTCAAATCGCCTAAGGACATGGGATGTGGAAGATGTGGCTAACACTAGCCTAGAGACATTAGAAAAATAAAAATGGGGTAGCTGCTAATTATGAAGTAAAATTTCACAATATTTTTACTGTTGTTTGGTGCACATCTGTAAAAATGAGCCATGTTGTCATCAACATCTGCTAGGATTTTTGTGGTATTTTGATAGCAATGTTCCGGGACATCCTGGTGCTGGCTGGACACCTGTTTTAGATCTTTTCACTCTTCTTATACCAGAACAGATCAGTTGAGTTATGGTCACAAGTTGACAAACTGTAATTGTGTTAGGAGTTTAAGAGGTAAAATCACGATAAAAAATATAAAAAGGTTTTTAGCATCATGTATTTGCTTTGCAGCTTTCGCTGGGGCTGTTACATAACTGCAGATACTGTATAGTCAAATCTTAAAGCGAAATGACTGGTGAATCGGCTGGCTTCATGCTAATCTCAGATAACAGACCTATCTCACCCTGAGGGTCGTCTCTGACTGTGACTTCATTCCTGCAGCCATCTGGATTCTGCTGTTACAATTTATCGCCCGCTGACAGAAAGGTAACAGTCAAGGACTCGTGTTTCCCTGAGGTGCTTGGGAATCTTAGCCAGTCACTGACATTCCTTACAGTCTCAAGCAGACTCTCTATATATGGATCAACTCTCCGACTGCTCAGTTTTTTAGTTTGTTTTTTTCCACACGTCAGCACCTGGACGTATACAGGATGTTCAGCATATTTTGACGTTAGCGTTATCCTGTCAAGGCCTTTCTTTTATGGTTTGGTTATTAAGTCATTTCCTTCTTGCTTGGTTTACAAGAAAATCTTCAGCTGGGGTTCAAATCCTGCACATCTGCATTGAATAATGTATGTTTTGCACTCTTCGTAGTCTTTGACCCTTGTGTTGATGTGACAGCAGGCTTCCAGCAGGTGTTTGGTTCCTGTGTTGAATTCCCTCAGGCCCTTGGTCTTGATGAAAAAATGACAGGACCCGGAGTATTTTGATTAATCGCACCAAGTACAGTACTTTATATATATATATATTTTGCTTCACTTGCATGTGTGTATATATATATACTCATTCCTATATAAGCAGTTAAACGTATATTTACATGCGAGTAAAGCTCTTGCATTTTGAAATCTATGCTGATTGTTTAAGCTCTCCTCTCTGTCCTGATGATGAATTGATGGTGCACGACCTTCACAAACATTCCGACAGCAGCTGTGTGATTATTAGACAGATTACTTAACTGAGTTTATTAGCCTTGTTCATGTCTGTTTTGCTACGCTACTGAAAAGTCCAACAGCTTTTTGTGTGGGAAAATGATGCTTACCTTGGTGGGTTGTAGACAGCTTTAGGCAAACTAACCACCTGCTTTTACCACCTCATTTTTTAAACTGGCTTTTAAGTTCAAAAGGAGGCCTTAGTACAATATAGTATTGTGTTATGAACAAATAGATCCATATTATGAACATGCTAGCTAAAGGTCTCCAGTTTTGACATGTGACACGGCTGATGAATGTGAAATAGAATGTAAAGCGGCTCATCTGTCTTCAGAGCTTTACCATTACATTTTAACTTGTTATGATACATGGTGTCAAGTGTCTATGTACCTCATCTGCTCTTATTTTCTTAGACGTCAAAAGTTTGGACACATCTTCTAATTATTTTTTTTTTCTTTAGTGAAAAAAAAATTACTAGAAAAAACAATACTGGAGATTTCAGAACTATGAAATAACATATATGGAATTAGGTGAATTTAAAAACATCAACAATAATCAATCTTTATTTTAATACATGAAGGCCCTTCTGGAACAGTTCTTGCATGAACGGTATTGCCCAATGCATTGGCAAAACCGATTAAGCATCCTAATAGCACTGGCTTTCATGGAAAAAAGGACCAAAACTTACAGAGGAGAAGTTCATTTAGAGTTACCATCCTCAAAAATAACCAATTAACAAACAGCACCTCAAATTGGAGCTGTTATAAAGGCTTTATAGAGCATAAGTAGCAGACACTTCTCAATGTCGACTGTTCAAATTAAATAAGTGCATACTTTGGATGCCTTCAACATTTTCTTTATAATATAAAAAGAAATACAAATTAGGAAAGACCATTGAATTAGAAGGTGTATCCAAACCTTTGACTGGTAGTATACATTAATAAAGTCAGATCACTACATAACTGTCTTAGTTACATAGGACCGGGCATCCCAAGTGCTTATCTACAGTAATTATGCTAACAGTGGACGTGTTGTATTGTAAATTAGTCCGAGCCAAGCCTATAAACATTCCTTTTGTTGAAATAAACAAAATACTGTAAGTCCAAGTATTCCGATTATATGAATAAAACCCAATTAGTAGTAGCGTAACAAATGACAGCTCTTTATGACTCCTCTCTGGCGTGTTCCCTATTACAAACAGTTTTTATCTTTTTTTTTTTTTTTTTTCTCCATAGAGCTGGGTTGCTATTTTAGAAAAGACTGTATTGGCAGGTTTGCTTTATTTTATGTAATAACTCCCTTGAGGTGACACTAATCCTCTGAAGAAAAATAAAAGTTGTATGTTATTGCCCCGGCAAATACAAAAAAAAATCTCTGACATCAAGGATAAACATTATTTCCTATTAAGGAAAAGCACTGTCCCATCAAAGTTTGAGTGCAGTTTTTTTTTTTTTTTTTTTTTTTTGGTGCACGTATTAAATATGGTTTAGAACAAAACGTAGAACAATTACAAGGGAGATGGCATGGTGGCTTATTGGTTAGCACCTCCAGGGTCCGAGTTCGATTTCCACCATTCCCATTCCCATCGATTGTGTGCACAGAGTTTGCATGTTCCCCTCGTGCTTGGTGGGTTTCCTTTCGGTACTCCGGTTTTCTTTCCAGAGTCCAAAGACATGCAGATTAGGCTAATTGGTATAGTGTGTGAAGGAGCGTGTGGGTGTGTGTGCCCTGTGATGGACTGGCACCCTGGGCAAGGTGTACCCCACCTTGTGCCCTAAGTCTGGGATAGGCTCCAGGCCCACAGGTACCCAGGATAAAGCAGTATAGACGATGAGATGATGAGACAACTACAAGAAAAAAAATTATAATTTTGCTCCTGTATATGGAATTGCATTGCACTAAAAGTATTAAAAATAATACAATGTACTACTATATACAGTAGGTAGTGCTTGGGCTTGCAGGATAGAAAGGGGTGGGGTTGGGGTCAGGCTGGGGTGGGGTGGGGGCATTCTGAGTACTGTTCCATGTAAAATCTGTTTAATCCCAAATTAACCCTGACGACTACCTCTTAAAGGAAAAAATAACGCTAATGTTGAATGAAAGCTGTGCAGGGATTTTGATGTATGTAACTATGTACATATGTAAATTAGTCCCTACCAACTTTCATTCATTATTAGCCATGGTAACTCTTTTGAGTTCATTCCTTTAAGGTGTGATCCAACAGTCTAACAAACACACTTTTCTAACCAAGTCCTGCCCTACAAACCAAATATAAACCTCAGTTATTTTCCTATTTTCTATTATATGGTGTCAGTCATTTTTAATTAACCTTTATTCCTCTTGTTTCCTTTAGCAGCGGATAGAGGTGTGTCACTCTCACAGCTGATTGGTTACCCTCTTCCTGATGGTGTCACCAAGAGTTATGACCCAGAACCTGGCTTCGTGTTTGACATGAACTCCAAGACTGGTCAACTGGCTCGTGCACACTTGCCAGCATCGTTTTACCGTGACTTCTCCCTCATGTTCAACCTAAAACCAACGTCCACCAAAGCTGGAGTCATCTTCTCAATCACTGACACCCAACAAAAAATCATGTACGTGGGGGTGAAACTTACAGCCACGAAGGACGGAAAGCAGAATATTGTCTTGTTCTACACTGAGCCGGACTCCCAGGCGTCCTACGAGGCTGCAAGCTTCACTGTTCCCTCCTTCTTCAACTACTGGAATCGTTTCTCTATCAGTGTCTTGGATGATCAGGTCACCCTGTACCCCAGTTGTGATTCAGAGCCACAGACGAAGCCGTTCGAGCGCTCCCCAGATGAAATGGAGCTGGAAGCAGGAGCTGGGCTCTTTGTGGGTCAAGCTGGAGGTGCTGATGATGATAAGTTTGTGGTAAGTTTGCCCTGGTGCTAATGTAAGCATGAGTCTGGGGTAGTCTGGTCAGGGGTTCCTCTTGAACAGTATTGTGTTTTGCAAAAACAGATGACTTGCTCAAGTATGAGGAGTGTAAAATTAGCAGAAACCAATGTGCCTTTCCCTACACAAGTTTGATTTGTTTGAGTAGTTAGTTTGATTTCGCAAAAACCTGAATTTCGTCTAAAACCGGTAGTCTAATGATAGGGGATCCAGGAGCTGCTGATTATTGCAAAAGAAAGTGTTTGCCCTACCTCTAGAAGATCACAAGTTAAAATCCTGATAATGCCAAAGTCAACTGTGGTAAGGAGTCCAAAAGTGCAAACTTGGCTGAGCCCTCTGGCTGGGAGGGATGTCATTACTGTCTCCCTTGTCAATCACAGCAACACTATCCAGACAGGTCTGTTTTGGAGCTCATAAGTGTGGTGGAAGGCGCTTGGCTCTTTTCCCAGAGTATGACCCAGTGAGGAAATTTACAGCAGATATACCCCCTTCTTTCCCTATCTTATCCTTATACTGCCCATGGCATCTTCTAATCTTTTTGAACATGTGAAAGATGTTGTCTCGTTGTGATTTAGAGTGTTAATATGCATCTAATTTAAAGGTTAACTTGTGTAATCAGTGTATAAATGCTGCAGCATCTCTTTTCTGAAATTCTCTCAGTAAAATGTGGTTATAAGCCAGTACACTGTCGGCTTTGTTTTGAGTTACACTCCACTCCAAAACAAGGAAATGCAGACCTAATAGAGTCAGTCTACAAATGGCCCTTTTGTGGTTTTGGTCTGACTAATACTTCCTGATCATTTGATGAGAACTGCAGACTTTAGGCCAAATGGGATATCTATTCTGTAACAGTGTGTACAAGCAGCTTTTTTCCCCCCTGTGGGTTACCCTAACTAATTCCTGCATGGGTGATTCCATGATTATGGTCTATGTATGTAAAGCTATAAAAGACTTAAACACTCCAATTTAGAATATTCCACATGTTCAGCATGTGATATTTAGTAGTTTCACCAAATTTACTAAAGATCATGGAAACTTTTATTTTCAGTGATAAGGTGATATTACTGAGTACCTAAAGGGACATGGGTGTAAAAAAAATAAACATTGGAGGGGAAAAAAAATCCACCTTGAAAAAAAAAAAGCGAAGCAACAACAACAAAAAAATTAGCTAACAGGATTTTGGTGAAAAAAAAATTTAAGTTAGAAAAAAAAATTGTTTGCGAGATCTCGCATGGAGAGAATTACTGAGTAGAATAGCTGAGCTTTACTTTCAGCTTGGCCTAAAATATAGACATTAAGTTTGTACTCGGAGCTTGCCCTTGCGCTGGAAGTATGAGTCATGAGGTCTTGATTTCTTTGCCTCCTATTTCCGTTTTTTCTTCTTTTCCAGTTATTTTTCCTCTCGTCTCATGTCCCGCTTTTATTAGTTCCCAAGTCACCCGTACCACCCCCCTCCCCCCACCGCCCCAAATTTTTTCCCTCGTCCTTGTGTCCCTTTAGGGGTTCCGTATGGTATTGTCTCATGAGGTCACTTTGTATTTGAAGATAAAATAAAATCAATACTAAATTAAAAATAAAAAAACTTTAAATACGTCATAATAATAATAAAAATGATCATTTTGCCATTAGCATAGAAAAGGGTGGTGTTTGAAATGGGCCTATATCAAGCAAAGAAAGCAACTAAGGAGATTGCAATTATTAAACAGCTCATGCATTATAGAAACATGGAAGAATAGTACTGAACCAGCAAGTTCACAGAAAATCTGGGTGAAGTTATAGCATAAAATCAACCAACAGTAGATCACACAACTTAGCAGTGAAAGTAAGATCATTTATACACACACGCACAATGTGACAAGGCCTTACAGAATTAGAACTAATCACCTGTAGACCCACTTGTTAATGAGACTAATCATAAAATAAAGGCTGCAATTTGCTAGGGAGCATTCAGATTGGACTTTGGAGCAATGGAAAAAGGCCATGTTGTCTAATGAGTCCAGATTGACCCTATTCCAGATCGATGTGTGTGAAGTACTTTAAGAAGGGAAGCTCATGAAGTGATGCCTCCATCATGCATAGTGGGCACCGTACAAGCCTCTGGAGGCAGTGTTATGATCTGGGGTGACATCATTTGGTCATGTACAGTATAGGCTCAGCCATAAAATTCACAAGTCATAAAGTCAGCTGACGACCTGAATGTACTGCATGTAGCACCCTGGTCCTGGAGGAACGTTGTTTCGTTTCACTGTGTACTAACTGTATATGGTTGGAATGACAATAAAAGCCTACTTGACTTGACTTGACTTGACTTATCCCATCAGTGATAAAAGGAGATTTTCTTCCGTCATGGCACAGGGACTCGAATTGAGGAAGAGTGCTTCTGGAAGCATGAGGAATTATTTTCCAACATGAATTGGCCACCACATTGCGCACCCTAATCGAAGCTAACAGGAGTCAATTGAAATATTAGTGTTTGTAAATGTAAATGTCTGTGCGTTTTGTTTTTGTTGCACAGAGACTAGATGAATTTTTTCTTGTAAATAAAATATATTTTTTTTAATTCCATGATTTACCAGCTGAATAGTGCCGTAAACATGGAGTCACCCACGGATTTAGATTTTGGGGGTAACATTCGCACTTACCCCTCCTAATGGAAAACATTATGTGGTGAGCTAAGATAACTGTAACTGTCACTGTAATAGGCATTGTAACTGGACTTATTGTGTATCCGTATAACTGTGCACTACTTAGTTATTCTTAAACATAGACTCCAAGTGACTCTGCAAATCCTTCTTTATCTTCTGCGAGAGAATGAGACCACAATAAGGCTGCATGGTTATCACACGCCTAGCTATTATCCATGGCAGCGCTGCCTGTCCTGCTGTCTGCCCATAACCATAGTGAGGCGCCCGGGCCAGCAGGAATGCTCCACTTTCAGGGCTGGCCTGAGGAATCACAATAGGCATTCATGAGCAGATGGGTGGGATGCGCTTCAACACGATTCCTCTGATCTTACCGTGTTTCATGTGGTCTGGGGAGGCCTTTTAGTGTGACATCAGCAATGTCTTTGTAATGAGTCAGCCATTATAATTACAAGCTTCATTAGGCTAGATATGATTACCATCTTTTTGCTCTCATTAGGGCTGCGTGCTAATCGGCAGATCTGAGGGTTTGACTAAGCCCAGCTTGGACTGTGGGATTTTCAGCAAGGGTCACTGTTTGCACCACAAAAGGTCAATTTAGGTGTCATAAAGACCCTTTGACTGCATTCTTCAAACAAACCTTTGACCTCACCCCTGGTCATGTGAGAAGTGAGAGGGAAATCTGGATACTTATGAAGATAAATTTCAGTTAATGTTATTTAGAAAAGCTGTGTTGCTCAGGAAATGGTAGACTGAATGGCATTATATTCAGGGGACTAGAATGGTGATGGCCTTAAAGGACAAAAATAAACGGGTATGTGAAATCAGTGAGTGAAAAGTGAGTGAAATCAGAACGAATGTCTGATTATATGAGAAAATCGGAGGGAATCGGATATAAATTGCAAGTTGCACTAATACACACAGTTGCTCATTAATGTGAATGTTTGTCTTTCAGGGTATTATTGGAGATCTGAAGGTAGTTGGGGACCCTCGTGCAGCTGAACGGTATTGTGAGGAAGAAGAGGATGATTCCGATGGAGTAAGTCGCAAATACCCATTTTGATGAGCCAAAAAGCCTTTACTCACATCCAGACTCACTTTATGGGAGATTATATTTTGCCTCAGAATAAATCATGTTCAAAAGTGGAAATTAAAGGGGATTTCTTTTTTGTTTTTGGACTACAACCAGACCTTATTTGTGGTTGGGAAAGCAGCCTAAAGCATCAGGTCGTGATCACAAAAAATATTTTACAAATTACAAATACAGTACAGACCAAAAGTTTGGACACACCTTCTCATTCAAAGAGGTTGAATTTGTATTATGGCAAGAAAAAAGCAGCTAAGTGAAGAAAAACAAGTGGCCATCATTACTTTAAGAAATGAAGGTCAGTCAGTCCGAAAAATTGGGAAAACTTTGAAAGTGCAGTCACAAAAACCATCAAGCGCTACAAAGAAACTGGCTCACATGCGGACCGGCCCAGGAAAGGAAGACCAAGAGTCGCCTCTGCTGCGGAGGATAAGTTCATCCGAGTCACCAGCCTCAGAAATCGCAAGTTAACAGCAGCTCAGATCAGAGAGCAGGTCAATGCCACACAGAGTTCTAGCAGCAGACACGTCTCTAGAACAACTGTTAAGAGGAGACTGTGTGAATCAGGCCTTCATGGTAGAATATCTGCTAGGAAACCACTGCTAAGGACAGGCAACAAGCAGAAGAGACGCGTTTGGGCTAAAGAACACAATAAAGAACACAATAAAGAAAACTCTTTGAATGAGAAGGTGTGTCTGTGCTGTATATACAAAGCGAACCGAGGAACATTATAGCCTGAAAAGCTTTCTGTTCTTGTGTCTATTATTACTGCCACTTCCCCATATATAAATATGAAAAATTATGGAAAAATATATGATCAGATGGCACAGCTACAGGCAAATGCAGAGACAAGCTTTATATTGTATTCAGGGTTAGGGATTCTATTTTAAAAGTTGAAAAAGTGATGAAGCACTTTTCATATTCTATTGTGGCAAGTGTGGATTTCATATCTATCATAGGACCCAAAAGGGAGCCCATTAAAGAATACACAAAAAAAGAATAGATTGTTGTTGCTGTGTATTATTTTTTTATGATTTATTCTCTGGCTGACTTCTTCCAGCAGTGGTGAAAAATATAAATGGTGTTGAGTTATATAATACAGAGGTATATGAGATATACAATACAGAGATATTTTATGCATGTTTTGGGGTCTACGTTGTAATGTGCTTGTACACTGATCGATACGAGCCCTGTGGCTGGTATTGCTGGGAATCTGCTCATATTTTAAAGTATACAGTCCTGTTTCCAGACATTGAAGCCGTAAACACAAGTAAAAAAAGATCTGTTTTCTCCCAGACACATGCAGAACTTCTGGCTTTTGAGACAACGTCAAGATAATGAGCTACAACTGATAAAATTCAGAAGTTAAGGAGATGAAATAATTCTCTCTCTCTCTCTCTCTCTCTTTCAGGCCTCGGGTGATTATGGAAGTGGTGATTATGAAAACAAGCCAACAGTCTCGGTATTGTCTACCCCTGTTGTTTAATTTTCCCCAAAGTGTTATATTGGTGCAACCTCAAACTTTTACAATCAGCTTATACGCTTATACAGTCTGCAATTTTCCACACATAAAACCTGGTCAGATCGCAGTGTGGTATGGTTTCGGTCTATTTGTGTGTTTACGTGTGTGCCATGTGAGTTTTGGCCAGACTGCGGTTTTGCAAACTCTTATCTCCTGGAGGAAATCCCAGTCAAACGCTGACATCTGGGGCCAAGTCTGAGACAAAATAACATCCTGTGTCTTTCTGTTCCGTATACACTGGTCCATATTAAGGTTAAAAAAAAAAAAAAAAAACTTTCAGTCTGATATAGTCGATGCTTCTGCCTGAGCATGTAATGCCAGCACCAATTACAGAGGAAGAGAAAACCAGGTGGCTCCACTGGACTGAAGACACTGGGCTCTTTGCTCAGCCTGTGTGCGTTTTTACTTAATGCACTGTTTTTTTCATTAGTGTAAAGGAATAATACGCTCCGAGTGGGGGATGTTTGGCTTCGGTGCTCCTTGGATTAAACAGGTCTTGGTGTATCAAACTCCAGTAGCGAAGCTTGTGCCGCATCACAACGGCTTTTCCTTTCATTTGACAAGTATTTATTAGGTCTATAAAAAAAAAAAAAAATCCTTAAATTTTCTCAACAGCTGTTAGGAAGCACAGAGTCAGCGGCTTCATCCTCCTACAGCATGCAACGGGTTTAAACAAGCTCCTGAAGAAAAGCAAGAAGGTACCGCAGAGCGAAATTTCCATTGTGGTGCAGTGGAATTCGCTCCTGATTGATGGTCTGTTCCCTCGAGGGCATTTTCTCTGCTTGTTTCACAGTGGATTAGGATGTATGATGGCTCACAGTGTGAAGCATTTCTGGGGGTAAAGACTCCTAAAGCGCGTGATCTCTTATAGCTATTTAAGCATGAGTCTGCCATCTGTGAGCCGCTTCATTTAATCATATCTCGTAGGATTTCTTTATTTCCGCTACCAAAAAACGCTTCCAGCACGAGTTTGTTTTCTTTAAGTTAATGCTTCGAGCTTGTAATATGATTTGTAGAGTCGCTAGTAAAGTATGGTTTAGTGGTGTGTGCAGGTCGTGCCAGTCACAGGTTGTGCTTCGTTTCAGTTTGGGTAAGTCAATACGCTGGTACGCTAGTGATTCGACACCTCCCTCAGAGACAAACGGATCCATAGAACTAAAGTCCTGCCTTATTATAACAAATTTCCAGTCTTTTGCAACAATACCAGGAATGCATACTGACAAAGGAGAGCAAACCCCCATCCCCGGAGCGCTTTGCAATTCATATCCTCCCTAGCTGTCATGTACCCAGCGCAGGTTAGCGATTCAAGAGAGGAGCTGTGCCGTATGTCATCTCTGTCTTGTAGCAGTCAGGAGTAACCTCCCACACATGAAACAGTGGCTGTAATGGCAGATGTTGCAGCAGCTTATTTTCCTCCACATACTTTAAGCTGCTGTCAGATAGAAGTACGATGCCCCGGGCGCCGTTTCTCATCCTGATCACTCTTTTCGGGATAAAATACAGACTGTTAGTAGCCCCTAAACACCATTTTCGTCCTATTTCTGTGACCCAGTGGGAGCTGACTCTCATTTCAGCTACTCGGACTCTGCTATGAGTGTCGGGCTTAAAATAAGGTTGCGCTGTCATGGTACTGTACGTTTGAGCGAGAAAATCTTTAGGAAAACATGAATAGTACTTTTGTTGAATTAGTCTGAAGCGTGTTGATCTGAAGCTTATTCACAGGGGCATGACTTGGTGGCTTTACATAATCTAATAATAATAATAATAATAATAATGATGATGTGATATTCATATTTTCTAATAGTCGTATTTTTAACCACATATAATGTATGGAAGGTGGCACAGAGAAGTTTGATTCCTGCTTCAGATCTGTGCGCATGGAGTTTGCATGTTATCCCCGTGCTTGGTGGGTTTCCTCTGGTTTCCTCCCACAAGTCCAAAGAAATGCAGGTTGACTGGAGGTCATACCGCGTTCGTAAAATGGTAATAAATACAATGATAATTACGATTGGCCTCCACTATCCCCAGTTGGACTACAGAGGTTCCTACAGTAGATGTATGGATGGATAATGCATGGAAGGAGTCTCTAGTGCAAGCATTCTGTAATGCTCAAATATTTTGTTGTCTTATCAGCTTCAAGAATTCTGCATCAACTTGTTAATAATAACATAGCAAGGGCCTCCGAGTGGCGTAGTGGTAAAAGCGCTCGCCCTATCATTTGGAGATCGCTAGGTCGAATCCCGGGTGGTGCTGTAACCTCTCGCAGCCGGAGGTCTAGAGAAAGCTGATTGGCCGAGCTCTCTCAGAGGGGAGGGATGAGAGGTACTTAGTGCTCCCACATTAATCACGGCTCTACAGCCAGTCTGTGAGCTCACACAGCGGAGGGAGCGGATAGCGCTGTCCTCCGAGTGTGTTACGCCGCCCCCAACGGTGCACGAGCGAGCAGTTCGAAAAGATGCGGTCGGCTGGCGTCACGTGGTTCGGAGGAAACACGTGATAGTCTTCGGCCCTCCCTGCTGAGTGGTAGTAGTAGCCTTAATGTGGGAGCCCCCTAGTGACGGGGAGGAATTGGACACAACTAAATTAGGGAGAAAATCGGGGGGAAAAAATCCCCCCCCCCCCCCCAAAAAAAAATAAATAACATAGCATACTTTTTATTCATTAATAGTTAGATGTATAGTTTTGAAATACCTCACTAGTCTTTCTTTTTCTTGAAGCAAACAAGAATTTTGTTTCTTCATACCGTAGCTTGTGTTTTTTTTCTTACATCCAACATTGTTTTGATACATTTTTCCATTTTGCCTCATGAAACAAGGAACATGGATTTAAAAAAAAGAAAAACACTCGAAAGCCCATGGGATGCTGTTACTTTCCCGTTTCGGTTAGAATGTGTCCTAAGCAGCCACAATGTCCAAATCCGCAAACCATCTGCAATGTATAATGATAAATTATACACTGAAAAAGTATTGGATATACAGTACGTCATTGCTGTATGGTATGTCATTAAGTATACAAATCTAAAACATCTGAAACAATACCAGCAGTTTTTGACTTTGTGTGATGTAGTAGTGAATCACAGTATGTACAGTAGTTTATGGTCTATACCGTCTAGCGCTCACCTTCTTTTTGTATATTCTCTTGCAGACCACAAGCCAACCTTCCAATCCACTACAGCAGCCGCCAGTGCAACCTACTGTGGTAACAGTGAGCAAAGATGTGGCCAAAGGTGAGTGTGTTTATGACATAAACCTCAGTCTAGACTGCTGGTTACAAAAGTGATGTAAAGTTTTTTTCAAATAGATTTGATTTACAGTTTTACAGTTTGTGTTCCTTCAAAACATTTAAAACCTGATTATACTGGGAAATGTTTTTAATTAGACTCATAGCCTTAGCACAATAGTTATAATTGTCTTTGATGTTTTATTTAATTCTAGGACATAATTTGTCTATATGTTAATGTTAGTTTCTGTTATGACAAGTCACGTGTATCCCAGTCAAAAGTTTGGGCACAAGTTCAGATTTGTTTTTTTTCTACACTATAGAACAATACTGGATTTTTTTTTTCAAAACTATGATATATGAAACTAACCATCATATAAAACACATATGGCATTATGTAAGTACGCAACAACAACAACAGTCAGTTATGATTTTAAGACACAAAGGTCAGTTGTCAGTGTTCTATGAAACTGGCTGAAAACTCTGTATGTGAAGTAGCAGACACATCTCAATCTTAATTGTTCAAAGAAGATTATTAGATATTTTGGAACTGTGTCCAAACGTTTGACTGGTACTATATGTGACTCTATTTGGAGCATTTAGCTGTATGTTGTGCCCTCTAGTGGCCATGATATGTTTTACAGCTACCACCAAGACAATTCACATTAATCATCACTAATTTGATTGTTGTAAAAAAAAAAAAAATATATATATATATATATATATATATATATATATATATATATATATATATATATATAGTGTATTGTATATGTACTTAAAAGAATTATTTTATAGCATAGTGGTGGTATGAGAAATGCTGAATGATTTGAGAATAATAAGTGTCTACATTTCAAGCTTATTTTTTCCACAATGGGTTATGTAATCATTTTTAATGAACATCAGGCTCAGTTGATGGCTATGGACGAATTTCTGGCTCATACGGTGATTCTCGTGGAACATCTGGCTCACATGGTAATTCTGGAAGGTTGTCTGTCTCATATGAAGATTCTTTTGGCACTTCCGACAATTCACACCGAACATTTAGCTCGTATGACAATTCTGACTTAACATCTGATGTATATGACGATTCCCGGCGTACATCTGTCTCGGCCGGTGGGACACGGACTTCAGTCTTAATCCACGGTAGCAGGCAAACCTCAGACCGAACTGCCGATTCAAGCTCTGGGAAAGTAGTAGGTTTGTCTGATGTCTCTCGACAATCACATACTGTGAGTGCTGGAGGTCGAGGAGTTTCTGGCTCCGGTGTTGAGAGAGGCTACTCTGTGGATCTGAGGCCTGGGATTTCCAGCTCCGAAGGTGGGTCGGAGAGCATGAACGTAGGCCTGCTACTGTTTTGTGCTCTTCCATAAACTTTCCCAGTGATGCTCTGCATGAAGTGCTGAGGTAAAGCTTGAAGTGCCAGCTGCGCCAGTGCCAGCCAGAGCGGGTAGCACCAGTGACTTTTGCGTATTGCATGAAATGTGGCATTGCTACCCTATTTCATGTCGCTATACCTGTACAGGAGTGCTGCAGCTTGCTGAGATGTGGGGATATTTCTTAAAGGAATGCTTAAGAAGAATAAGAATACTTGAAAATATTGCTTTTTACATTTTCTGATGCTTGCTAAAAGATATTCCTTAAGAAATATGTTGATGTCCAGGCTGAACGGGGAGGCTGTGTATTTAGTCAAATTTGTTAAGTTGTGTATTAATTATTTAATTTGATTAATTTATTTGTATTGGCATTGACATCTCTCATGTCTACTTTGTGTCCAGTGCTTACAGCCACAGGAGCTCGAGTAGAAAAAGGTGCAAAAGGGGAGCCAGGACCCAAAGGAGATCGTGGCCCTGAGGGCCCCAAGGGAGATGCAGGATCCAGGACTGGCTCTGGAGGCGGGGCCAAAGGAGAGAAAGTAGGCAAAATCTTATCTTTAAGTGTCTATATGTGGAACCTGTTAAACATTGTATATGGACTATATGAATGTTTGAAGCAAGTAAAATGTGTATTAGACAAATCCATGAGATAGAAGCCTCTGTACTGGTAATGTCAAAAATATCGATGTCAGAATGTTTATATAATAGCATCACCTATGGTGGCGATCAACATTAATTTGTTTGTCTAATTTTTCAGGGTAGCCCGGGAGAAAAAGGAATGAAGGTATGTTATGACAGTTACCAAAACCCATTATGAATATCACTATAATGATATATAAAATTATATCTTGTCTTTTATTCCGTTGTGATTTTTCTTCAAATTTTCTCCATTAAGAAATTCATTAAATGTGAATGTGCACTTGGTCGTGCTTTTTTTCTATAACAATCATTGCATTCTGCTGAAGTTGAATTCTTGATTTCGATTGGCCGGAAGCGGGTTAATTATTTTTCAATTACAGCAGCTCTACAGTTGTTCTGGTTCCAAGTCAGGAGTCTTAATTAATGAAAGTGTTCGAATACATTATTGTCCCTATATCAACACCCTTCAGTGTACACTGCTACTTTTATGGAAAATATTCCACTTTTGTATGAAGTTTGCATGGATCCATTTTTTCAGCAATTTCAGACTAGTGGCAGTGTTTTGTAACAGATAGAGGCCATGCTGTGACTGTACTCATTTATGGCTTACACTTTGCACTTTGCATTGGATCATGTAAATTTGCTTAATTTATACACCGCCCCCAGCCCTTATTTGGAAAATAGAGTTTTGACAGGCAGTACAGGAAAAAAAGACAGTTGTTGATTTCTTTCATTGCACTTGCAATTTTGCGCTCTCAGCCACCAGAGGGCTCAAAACACAACATTCTAAAATGTTCTTTAAATTTAGAAATAACTTAAACATGGCTGTTTGATCTCTTTTTCTCAGGGTGCTGCAGGATTTGGCTATGCTGGACAAAAGGGTGACCGAGGACCCCCTGGTCCTCAAGGTCCTCCTGGTCCTCCGGGGCCGAGTGCTGAGGTAGTGGAAAGGGGAGACGGCACAGTAGTGCAACGTGTAGCAGGACCGAAGGGACCACCAGGACTTCCAGGACCTCCGGGGCCTGCCGGACCTGAAGGAGAAGCTGTAAGTAGCTTTACATGTACAGCGACTTCCTTTCTAAGCAATTCTTCACCCTTGGTTTGTCTAACTCATCCGCCGAAGTTTAAGCAGAAAAAAAATTGCTATGAAAATGTGACCATATGGACAGTGATTTATTGCAATACATGTAAACATAGATACACTATACAACACAAAGAGATGTGTGTAATTACAACAAGATTTAAAGTCTTAAGACTACTCTTACTTTTTAACACAGCCCAAACTCTTTTAGGCAAGCTTTCTCCTAATTTATTGAGGTAGTCTTCAGGAATAGTTCTCCAGGTTTCTTGAAGGGCATTAAAAAGCTCTTCTTTGGACATTGGCTGTCTTTTGTTCCGTTCTCCGTCAAGATGATCCCACACTGCTTCAATAATGCTGAGATCCGGGCTTTGGGGAGTCCCAGCCATGACTGATAGTATTCCATTGCGTTTTTTTTTTCTATTGAGGTATTTTGACTTTGACTACATTGGCAATGTGTTTAAACCGTTCCCCAAGACTACTTTAAAAAAATACAAGAAAGTCTGCCTCTTTGGGAATATGAGGAAACCAGGCGTGGCTCGAGACTTTTGCAGAATATTGTAGTTGTGTTGCTCTGTGGTGAAACTGTCATGTTTCACTGTGGCTTAAGTAATCGAAAAAACCAAGGAAAAACAGTTTTTGGCCAAAATTGAGTTGAACATAATTTGGCATCTATTTTTACAAATTCAGAAGTAAAAGCAGTTGGTTTGCTAATGAAAAATGGCCAAAACCTTGTTAGCTAAGTGTGATTTCCACACACAGTGTTTGTCACACTTTATTATAGTTGTTAAGTAGCTTTGCACCATAGCGGAATGACCACAGTTTGTACTGTCATTAGATGCCAGCTGTTGAAATGTCTGTGATATTCCAGCACAGCAGTTGGAATTGAATCTTTAAATGAAATGATCTCTTTTCAGTTTTGAGGTTACACAGATTTTAAAATGCTGATATTTTATCAGCTTGAGGTACGTATTTTTGTTTAGGAACGCTTGTAAAAAGAAAAAAAAAGTTTTAAAAACTATGTATGGTAGAAAAAGGTGGCGAAGTGGTTAGAAATGTGTCCCTGCACCTCCTGGGTCATGAAGGACATCGATTTCTGCTTCTGACCTGTGTGTGGGGAGCTTGAATGCTCCTCCTGTGCTTGATGGGTTTCCTCTTGGGTGAGAGGTTTTCTCTCGTAGTCCAGATACATGCGTGCAGATTAGCCTAATTTGATTAAAGATTTATTCGGCTATAGATAGTGTGTGTGCTTGATCTATACGATGGACTGGCACCCCAGGGTGTACCCCACCTAAAGCCCTGAGTCCCCTGGGATAGATTGCAGCATTACCGCAACCAGGATAAGCCCTAGAGATTACCAGGGTAGAGAATGAATGAGTGAGTGAGTATAGTAGAAAACGTTGACCATGTAAAAAGGTCTCCAAAGCCAGTAAACATAAAGTATATCCTGAGTTATTTACTGTTTGGTAAAAAAGATATGGAGTAATGGAATATATACCGGATACAAACTCACTTTGGATCTTTATTTGCTTCTTATTTTGAATCCACAGCACGTCCACTTATGGCACTTTTTCAGGCTGTAATCTCTAATTAATAATAAGTGGCGCTAATGACCAGTGCATCTCCCACTTAATTAGGCTCAATGAAGTGAGTAAATTAAAATGAATTGAATTTCCAGATTGTGGTATGAGGCCAGTAAATGTCCACAGCAATGTAGAGTTTAGCATTTCTCCTGCTTTAATAAATCACATGTAGCCCACTGGCCTATCCCGGTGTGATCCCAATGTAGACTGGAAAATCCTCTGCAGTGCTGTGGACAATATGGGCCGCAACCTTGAAGCTTGAAGCGCTTTATTTATGACACCATTGACTTCAAGTGTGACCGGTGTCGCCCCCCAGCATCCTTTGTGCATAATGCATCCTTGTGTAATATCTACCGTTCATTTGTTAATGCCATATAAACTGCTGTAATGTCAACACCTTATTGTGTCTTGTCCAATGAATGCAATCAGTGACACAAATGACCATTGTATTATGCCCTTGAAAGGTGCAGCATAATGCATGGGGTCCACCAGATGCTTTAGCTTGTGTCTAAAAAAAAAAAAGTGCATCCTATAAATATCCCTTTTTTCTGTTTTCTCATAGGGTGACCCTGGTGAAGATGGAATCGCTGTAAGTTTTTCTGATTAATGGACCACTTGTACATGGTGGACCAAGGGTCTTAGAGTAACTTCCATGTAATATTTCCATTTTGACTACTCAAGCAAGAGCAGCTGCGAGCCAAGCAGGCGTGATTGGTCAAACACAAATAGTGCATTTATTCATGCGGAATGTGTTCGATTTACCCGGTTTCAAATAATTTACCCCTATTCAAACAAAAAGCACACATATGTGTTAAATGCCCAGTACTGTAAAGATTGCAAAAAGCATTGCATAATTCCCAAAGCAAACCCATTCACACTGAACTTTTCGTCCTCAGAGAAGGCATTAATGTGTTAATTTACAAGGACATCTGTAGCTAATATAAATCATCAATAAAATGCATATAAAATATTTGTTCTCTTAAATGTCCAATGTTGCACTGCTCTCACGCTGCTTGACTTCATTTATCTGTATCACATTGAAATATTGATGATGTCTGGTTTTCATTATGTACTGCACAAATATAAAAGTACAGTACACACCCAGATTCGTTATTCAACTTCAGTTCCTCTTATACATTTTTAGGGACCACCTGGACAACCTGGTTTCCCAGGAAGCCCTGGAGATACTGGAGCTAAAGGAGAAAAAGTGAGTGCAGTGATTACAATCATGTAACGCAGCAGCATCTAGTCGTACCTTGGCATTTATTAATGGGTCAATGATGGAACGTGCATGTTTATTTTATAATGGTGTTAATTGGTTTAATGACATGTTACTGTTGTTGATGTAACAACATGCTGACCTGCTACTGTAGTTGTAGTGATCTGTGCTTGGGATTGAAAGTAGTGTAAGAGACGTAAAAAGTAACAGTTCTAATAAAATAATCTGCTTATATCTTGTTTTCAGGGTGATAAGGGTGAAGGTCAGCCTGGACCCAGGGGACCACCAGGACCTCCAGGACCTCCAGGACCACCTTCCCGCTCAGACAGACCTGTGAGTGTTCTGTGCACTATTTCAAAATGTGTATATAAACTGTGTTAGAAAGTAGTATCTTTATTGGCTCTTTATTTAACACTTCTTATTATATTTGCAGACATTTGTGGACATGGAGGGCTCTGGCTTTGGTGATCTAGAGGGGCTGCGGGTAAGAAATACAGCAGATCTCACTTTGATTAGAATGTCATACAGTAGGTAAACTTTGCAGCATGAATGTGAACCGTATGTTTTTTCCACAGTTTTTATCTCTGTACAGC
The DNA here is from genome assembly GCA_011419295.1 of Clarias macrocephalus. Classification (NCBI taxonomy): domain Eukaryota; kingdom Metazoa; phylum Chordata; class Actinopteri; order Siluriformes; family Clariidae; genus Clarias; species Clarias macrocephalus. The sequence continues at coordinate 56,321 of JAAGKR010003298.1, forward strand.
ACTTTGTTCCTAACTGGATCACTAATAAATAAATAACATTTCTTTAGATATACAGAACAGTATGAAGAAGAGTATGTTTCTCACATTCTACAGAGGAGTATTTAATTATTCTCCAGTTTTCCTTTTAAAGATTTTAACATCGCTGGCAAGGATAAAGTGCTTGGTTTTTGTATCTCAAAAAAAAAAAAAAATAAATAAATGTAAAAAATGAGCCTGCCAACTTCTTGATTGTCAGGAAAGAGAAACAGAGTTGACTATAGGTGCAGATCTCTTTAATACTGTAACCACTGTGACATAAACATACTGATGCAAAGACTGGAACTTAAATACACAAACTGATTAAAAATGAACATGAACCAGGTCTGTGATTACACACATGTAACTAAGGTTCTCTACCTGAAAATGTAGTATGTAGTCCAGTGCCATTCCGACACTTCTCTGAAATGAATATATTATGCTAAATTGTTTTGCTCAATTGCGAATGCTCCGGCTAGCAAATTAATTAATTACCATAGTGAAAACAACTTCATATAAAAAGTGCTTTGCTTTGCAAAAGTCTACTCTATTTCCATCCAGAATATTCTTACCTTTGTAAAATATAACTGTAAATGTCCGTCTCTGTCTTTTAGGGATTGCCTGGTGTGCCTGGACCTCCTGGCCCACCAGGCCCACCCGGACCCGCAGGACCTTTAGGTCCCGCAAATGTTTTAAATGCTACTGTTTCTGGTGTACCCGGACCTGCTGGTCCACCTGGAAAGGACGGTGCTCCAGGACAACCGGTATAGACTTTCAAAAATCTGTAATACATAATAATATGCGACTCCAGGCTTTTACGAAGTCTGGGTGTTATGTTTGATCAGCAAGTATGATTGAACCTACATAGGTCCTTGAGAACCTCTTGTCTTTGATTAGATATGTCCAGAAAGCAGTATTTATTCTTTAAAATACGAAATATTGTAATCTACAGGGACTTCCAGGCCTTCAGGGTGCTGACGGAAAACCCGGCCTGCCTGGCCCTAAAGGAGAGAAGGTAGGAGAGCATTAGCATCTTAATCCCCAGCATCCGTCTAGTTTTAGACAACTTGTGGGTTTGCATCATTAGTTTCCATGGATAAAAAGAATTTGCATGTTAAAATTAAACACGATGATGATAATCCCATGAGGGATTTATAAATGCATGGCAGACTTAATTCTGCTCCTGTAGTGCTGCTGAAATGTCACTTGTGCATGTGATATTAAACACACTCACGTCATGCTCTGCAGGGTGATACCGGTGCGCTCGGCTTACCTGGAGCTGTGGGAGAAAAGGTTAGAACATGAGCGCGTATATCACAATACATTCACGCACAGACACACACACACACACGCACACACACACACGCACGTACAGTATAGGTGCTGATGCAAACTTGTGAAATACTCAGGGAAATCCATGCTTACAGAGCGAGCAGCAGTGCATTCCCAAGATCTTAGTGATGTATTACGCTGAGCTATTTGGATCAGATTGTGTGTGTTTTCACCACATAAAATGAAAGGAAATCTAAATCAGGCTACATTTTTATATACTTAAAAATTAGCGTAGTCTAAGACATTCAGTATCTCCAGTTCAGGATTTTCCTGTAGCTTCTAATGCATCTACTTCCTCCAGCTTACCTTTCTCTCATCGTATTCTTTCCTGTGATGAAACACTCTCAGTTTGACAGGTAGAGTAGGGCGTGCTGTATTGGAGCATTCTTTTTAATAAAGAAACTTGGATTTGTGAGCAGAGTGGAATGTTTGTGTTTGTGAATTTACAGAACTAATGACCTAATCTTTATTTGCATCTGTAACAAAGTTTTGTTTATCACCATGATCTAACTGGATCTAACTGTGTGATATTTGTGTCCTGACTAAGTACAGCTGATGAGTACTGCTGAATGGCCACTAACAGAGTCTGCGTGAAAGTATGCATTACGTAATTGTGAATTGTGTATGAGATTTATTGTATATGGAATTATTCTGTAGTTTATTTAATCGTTTTCTTAATATGTGGAAATTTTCCACTTCTTTGTTTTGCTCTGGTTTAAGTTTATAAAATGTTGAACTAGAATTTATAGCTTAAATAACTTTTGATACCCAGTGGTAGTAGTTTGTGCATGGTGGCTCTTGGTACACTGACTCCAGCCTCAGTCCACTCCTTGTCAACCTTTCATAAATATGCTTCCATACAGCACTCTGTGAACAGCCAGTCATTTCAACGATGGCCTTCTGTGTTGATGATTGTCTTCTGGACAACAAATGATTGTGGTTGCATGTAGTGATCTAGATATACAGTGCTCATACTGTATGAAAAGTAATTTACTCAAACTAGAAATAAAATATTGTAATATTTTGAAATACAGGATTATTTATTTTCTTGAACTGTTCAATCTTTTTATTCAAATTACTTTACCACAGTTACTTAAATTTGAAGGGCAAAATTATATTATCTATCTATAAAATAGTGGTACAGGGTATAATAGGGATATAATAGGGTAGGATAGGATTAGATATAATGGGCAAGTCTTTATTGAAAGCAATATAATATAAATCTGAACTCATCACACAACTATAGTTGAAGTCTTCTTGGAATGAGATTTTTTTAAATATTTTTTTTTACCTTTTTTACCTTAAGCCAATCTTCTACCTTCCATGATATAAACTTAGTTGCTCCAATTCCACAGGGTGCACAGGGGCCCCCTGGTACTCCAGGACAACCCGGACAGACTGGTCTTGCTGGCCTTCCAGGACCAATGGGACCCGTTGGACCACCTGGGCCTCCAGGGCCAAGCTACCATGCTGGATTTGTGAGTATAATAATTTTATTGATATAAAATGTTATATACAGGGTGGTTCAAACAACTGCAATCATTGGCAAACAAGCAAATGTTGTAAAAATTTAGCAATAACTTCTCTATTTTAAGAATCCTGTCTCACATACACTACCGCTCAAACGCTTGGGATCACTTTCTAACTCTATGGTCATTTCTGACTTTTATTTCTTTTTACATTGTAAAGCAATGCTGAAGGCATCCAAAATAATCTCCTTTGAACAGATGATATGTTCAAAGGATGTTTCTGTTACTCATGATCTGTGAAGCCTTCATAACAACTCTAATCTGAGGTGCTGTTAATTGGTGATTTTTAAGGCTGGTAACTCTAAATGAATTTCTTTGCAGCAGAGGTAAGTTTTGGTCTTGCAAATGCACTTCACACTGCTGTTCTTGCAAGAATCGCTGTCAAAAGAGTTGGAATCTAAAATCTATGGCCAGCTTACAGATACGAGATTTTGTGTGTTTGTTACAGTACTCTCAAATATACGACTCTGACCGTTTATAGACACAAAACTCCTTTTTAAAACTCCTCTGTTACACGGACAAATTGCGAAATTTCGCCCACAAATGTTGTTACACCACTGTCAAAAATACGTCATCAAGGCCACATGCACAGACATTACTGTTCGAGGGAAGAGGAATCGATTCGGCGCATGCACCCTGTCACCGTTTTAAACTCCTAAAATCTTACCTGCATTAGTTAGAAACATCTCTGTAATTTTACTCCTTTTAAACATGGACGAATCTGTGAAAAAAAAAAAACTTACCTGAGACGATGAGAAAGCGCTCGGCTGCTGATCTGCCATTTTGGTGCTGGTGGTTTAAAACGGTGACCGTATCGATTCCTCTTCACTCGGATAGAACAGAGGAGTTGTAAAAACGAGTTTTGTGTCTGTAAACAGTCAGAGTCGTATATTTCAGAGTTGTTCTGTAACAAACACACAGAATCTCGTATCTGTAATCTGCCGTACCTTTTGGAATCCAACTCGGACAAAACACAGAATTACACACAAATCTTTTTTTTACGCACAATTATTTTTGACAGCGATTTCATTCTATAGGCCTCCATGTCTTGAAATAACAATTGGCTGTTGCTGATATTGTTGTTGTTACATAATTTCATAGGTTTGAAATCCCCGGTATTGTTGTAAAATGTAGAAAATAAATGACTAAACAAAAGCAAAGAAATTTGCAAGTACTCCCAAACTTTTGAGTGGTAGTGTGTAAATAAGAAGAGGTTGTATTGTATTCGATTAGTAGTTGTGGAGAAATGCTGGTTCTGAAATGAAAAGAAAAGTATTACATTTGTTATTTGTTTAACTATTTTAGACTTTTCAGATGTCTTTTCTTTGCACTTTACATAAGTAGGACTTATATGTAAAATATGCAATTAAAAATACAATTAAAAAGTATATATAAATAACTAAATGTAATTACTAAAATTTAAATACATCCTAAATTTGTATTTTAAGATGAAAACTAATTGCATTTCTTCTATTAGAGATAAGCACTATCACTGTTGTAACAACAGCTATAGTGCAGCATTTTTATTGTGCTTGTATGTGGTATCTGATTTTTGCTGCTTTTGTTCTTATGTTAAATTTTGCCCACCTTTGGTCTGGTTTTGGTTTTGGGTGAACCGGGACTGTTATGAGAAATGCATTTTCCTCTTTGTTCAGGACGACATGGATAGTTCAGGTGATAGCATTTTCGGTGGTGTTCCTGGAGTCAGAGGACCTGAAGGCATACGGGTCAGTGACCTCCCAGTCTGCTGCTATCATTGTTTACTCTATATATAATAAGTGGGTTTTATATTAATGCATTTTGTTTTACTGTAATCCTTTACAGGGTCCACCTGGCCTGCCAGTAAGTGCTTTTGTTCATATTTTTGGGGAGGATGAATCTTTGGGAAAACAACATTGCTGGATCATGTGTATACAGTAGATGCCTTATACTGTATACAGAAAGTTTTGTTATGTGTCTGGTTTTCTGTAGGGTCAGCCTGGTATTCCTGGGAACAAAGGAGAGAAAGGCAATGTGGGACTTCAAGGAACAGCTGGCCATCCTGGGCTTGATGGCTTTCCTGGACCTCAGGTAGGATGAGATGAGAAACAATATCATGAGAAGAGGTTGTTTCATTAATGTTGTTTCATACCGGTATAGGGTTATGTTACAGGAAGGAAACACAAATGTACTTTTCTTATTGCCTGTGAGAACTGTGTATTCTTCATAGCAAATAATTAATTACCATATTACTGTTTGTGAAGAACGCAGCACTTGGGCCGTGATGCTACAGGAACATAATCACTGATTATGGGTCACAGGGTGATGTGCTGCTGTTAGCATCACAAACGTTCATTCCTTAAAAAAAAAAAAGTTTAAAAAAATCATGCCCATAATTATTTAATTTCTCTTATACCACAGCCTGTACTGACAATTTAATGATTTATTTAATAATGCCATATTTTATCCATTTCTAGTTACATTAAATGCTGTGGAACATGGGTTAATGTTTCTGGGTCAAAACGTTAATATCATAAACCAGATAACTCTAGTAAAGATGTATTTCTTAGAGCCACACATGATTTTAAGAATTTTGTAATGAGAAATTAAGGCTGGGGGCTGATTGCAGATTTGGGTTTTGTTTACAGGGACCCCAGGGAGAGCGTGGAATGAAAGGAGACAGAGTGAGTATTTTCTCAGATGTTAACAAAGGTAGCGAACATATAAAATCCTGATGGTGTATAATTGGTTTGATGTGTTTACATAACAGGGTGATCCAGGTCGCGATGGTGTTGGCCTTCCAGGCCCTCCAGGGCCACCTGGACCTTCGGGAGAAATTATCTACAAGTCTACAGATGGCGTAAGTAAATATATATAAATAAATATGTTTCCAGGCGCTCTGTTGCACCTATATGAAAAATATTTGTGTAGTAATGAATAATATTTTCCCTTTAACTTGATTCTGTGGTTGAAAAAAGTGAAATGATTTACTAAATTAAAATATGCAATGATTCGCATAAGGACAAATATTAAAATATAAGGCAAAAAACCCAAGCATGGATGTTTCCCATTATGCTGATCCTAGCAGTTTCCTGCCATTTATTGCATCAGAGATGGACCTTCATATCTGTTCAGTCATTATTTATATTTAGTATTGTTCTAGACTTTCAGGGGAGTGGTGGATGAGGTGGCTAAGGCTTTAGGTTGTTGATCTGAGGATCTGCCTTTGAGCCCTGCAGTCAGTGGGTTGCCGCACCCCATACTACCCAGCCACTGCATGCAGTGCCAGTCCCAGGAAAAAATGGGACAGTTTCGTCAGAAAGGGTATCTGGCATAAAATCTGATGGTCCGCTGTGGCGGCACCTTGACAGGAGCAGCTGAAAGGAAATTTATTGCTTTAGACTTTCATAAACAATAAGCGCTCAAACCAGTGTTTTCTTCCTGGCTAACTTCCTGGTCAAAATTTGCCTGACCAAACATATTCAGATATGAACTGATTTGGGGCTTTTTGTTTGTGGCACAGCACTTGGATCATCTTTCTGCACTATGCAGGCAACATTTTTAACACTTTTATGTAACTGATATACTGTACTTGTATGATGAGTACTGTACTGTACAGTATGTGGGTTAATAAGATGAATTACTGTCTTTCCAGTCTGGCATCCCTGGTCAAGCAGGATTCCCAGTAAGTACATTTTGTCAGTTTGGTTGACAAGTCACTGGTGTCAAAGGACAAATTTGTCCTTTATAATCAAATAATGAAAATTGTTTATGATTATAATCCCTTTTTTGTCTACTTTGTACTAAAGCTTTGAGACTAATCCCATGTTCACATTAGCAAGCAATAAGTTCCTTGTAGTTTACCTCTCGTGGGTGTGTAATATGTGCTACTGTTATTTATTATAGACTCTGAAGCATATTTTAAGTTATGATGAGAAACAGTAAGAAAAAATGTTAGTTTTTTTATACGTTAATTCAATAAGTAAAACAAATATTGTAGATTTATTAAATGTAAAGTGAAATATTTCATGACTTTCAAAAATCAAGGGTCACAAATATTAGAACATTTCCTAATATCAGTTAAAAAGGATTTACCAATATAGAAATGTCCAACTTCTTGTCATTTCTGTTGATTGTTAATTTATGCACTCAGTACTTGGTTGGGGCTTATTTAGCACAACTCAGAGACAGTAGTGTCTAACTAGATAGATAGGTTCAACAACTGACATACAGTTAAACACAAATTGCTGTAAATGATGCTCCAATCAAAATTGGTTGGATTTACATGTTACTAGTTACTAATTACTAGCTAGTTAGTTCATACACATTATACAATTGATCACAGGAATCATTAAACCCATAAACCCAGGCGGAATGGTTCTGTGCCGGCAACACAGGTCAATGATCAATTAAAAAAAAAAGAAGAAACAATTGCTTATACTGAACTCCTGCCAGTGTGTGTAAGAGGCTTCAGAAATCAAATTGTGGACGTGGGTTTTCAGTCATATCGCATAGAGCTAAAGTTATTCATTTTAATATGTGTAAAAATTACCACCGGGATAACAAACTATTCAATGATTCCACTGTATATACAGAACACTGTATAACTGAGTTTTCCCTTTAATTGATTTGGGCGAGGCATCGTAGTGGATATAAATTGAACTATGAAGATTCTTCACTCAAGTTTGGAATTCTCCTTAACTTTTTTTGTTTTTTAAAAAGGGCCCAATTGGACCAAAGGGTGAGAGAGGAGACCCAGGTGCTCCAGGTCATAGCATTAAGGTCAGTAACATAGTTTGGTGTTGATTTTTCTCCAGCACTATTCATGTCTCTATAGAATAACCACAGGTATAGAGACATGAATAGTGCTGGAGAAGTTACCCTGTTCCTGCCTCCACTTGACATTATTCTGTTTGTAGGGTGAGAAAGGAGAACCTGGTGTGGTTATTGGACCTGATGGAAGCCCTGTATTCCTCGGTTCAGCTGTTGGTCAAAAAGTGAGTGCTTAAAACTAACTTTTTTTTTCAGGTATGTATTGGTAATATTGTATAGCAGCTTGTTGAGTTAACAGATTTCTTTCTCACGCTTTATTGTTGTTGCTTTCTCTAGGGGGAAAGGGGACCTCCTGGACCAGTTGGACCTCCCGTGAGTATATTTTAGTCTGTGTGTGTGTATATATGTGCTTTAATGACATTTCAGTGTTGATATTGTAAGTCATATTTCCCTTTGACTGTGTTCTCGTCCAGGGAGCATATGGCATGAAAGGCGAGATCGGAATGCCAGGCAGACCTGTGAGTCCTCCATTTATAAAGCTGAATATTGAAGCATGTTGTTATGAACGTCCTGAAATGGCTCAGGCAATGCGTCGGCTTGCATACATAAAGTAACTTGCTGTTGTATTATTACCGCAGGGACGGCCAGGTATATTTGGAGGTAAAGGAGAAAAAGGAGAGCCGGGCTCTGGCTCAGGATATGGTTATCCTGTAAGGACAAAATTCATAACAAGCATTTGTATAAAATTAGATGTATATTGTAATGCTTGACACCTGAACTGCATTTCCTAATTTATTATTATTTATTTTTTTCATCTTTTAAGGGTCCACCTGGACCTCCAGGTCCTCCTGGTCCCCCAGGACCCTCAACATACTCTACAGGTGTAGACAGATTTGGTGTAAGTGATTAGTAGAATGTATTATTGTTATTATTAATAATAATAATAATAATAATAATTTTTTGGTTATTTTTTATATTTTTTCTTTGGAAAAATATCAGAAACTGCTGTTTATAATAATGCATAAATGAACACAGCACTGCTGAACCAATTTAGTTATATCTGGATTTTAAAAACATAACCTGTGCATTGAGCCTTTTCTCTCGTTGTTCTTTATTTTAGAGATATGACGAGTCTGAGAGAGTGTATCCAGGTGAGCTGATTTGCTAATTTTATATTGTTTATATAGTTTACAAGGAATTCAATGCCACTAATGACTGACCTTTTCACACCTTCTTATTTAATTCATTGTTAACGGTTGTCATTTTTGAAGCATATTTGCATTTAGTTGTTCAGCTCATGATGCAGGAATAATATACACTGTTTTCATCAAATATGTTGCTCACAGAGGCTGTATCCCTCAGCCTGGATGTAATCCACATGTCCCATTCTCAGGTCTTGAACTGACTGATATAGTGACATTATTTATGTACAGTAAGTGTTTTTCTTCTAGGTGCTAAAGGAGAGAAAGGAGACCGTGGAGTCCCTGGTCTTCCTGGCACACCAGGTATCACATCCGTTTTATTTTAAAAGCAATGCGTTGTGTACAACTTCTTAATGCTACAGTATGTAACTGAGCAATCAAAGGCTTTAAAATATCGAACAGTTAATAAAATTCATGTTATTCACGTTTATTGAAATATTATTTTCTTTTACCTCTTTTTGTATATTCTTCTTCAGGCAACTTTGACATTTACGCTCTGAAGGTCAGTTAATTTTTAATGAAGAATATATGCAGAATAGATTAATATACTGTAACAATGTGTGAATGTGTGTGCTGACAGCCGTGCCTTTGTGTCGTGTATGTTCACAGCACGAGTTGAAGGGTGACCGTGGAGACCCTGGAATGAAAGGAGAGAAGGGGGAGCCAGGTGGACACTACGGTCCTCACTATGGAGGTGTTCAGGGACCACCAGGACCTCCTGTAAGAGCTAATGGAAAGGGTCTGGGGAGCATGCAGTTCTGTATAAAAGTCTTGAGTCACCTCTGATTTCATATTCTGCTTCAGAGTCAGACTTTCTTGTATTTTTAACGTAGTCCTGAGGAATAGTTCTCCAGGCTTCCTTTTTTGCCTTAATTTTCTGCAAGTTTTCAACTCTCATGTTCGGTCCTGTCCCTGTACTTGACCAGTTTCAGAGGAATATTTTTATTTGTTAAGCCACACAGTGACCAATGAATCATTCAAGCAGAAAAACATCAGACTTAAGCCAAGAGCCAGTGAGAAACAGGTGCAGATGTTGGATGCTGAGTGGTTGGAATAGAAGAGCGAGGAAATGAGGTTGCTTACATAACCAACTTTTAACTTGTGTCCAGGTACTTTTCAGCCTGTTGCAGTAAAACATTTGTTGCCATTCATTTCTTTCATTTAGGCTACATTTTTTCAATTAATTTACTTTTAATATGAAGAAATGAGAGGTGGCTCAAGACTACTCTATATATAAAGTTGATGTTTCTTGTGCCTTTTTGGCTCTATAAGCGTGAATTTAACAAAATGGTGGATGCATTAAAGTCGGAGTGTACATTCAAGTGCCTATAACATGCAGCATTATCGTCTCGTCTAGACCGCAGGGGGCCTGGAGCCTATCTCAGGAGACTTAGGGCATAACTTAGGGCACCCTGCATGGGGTGCCAATCCACCGCAGAGCACACACACACATACACACACTCTAATTTAATTTCCCTGGTTATGGCACTATATGCTTACACAGATCTACAGTCTGTCTTCAGCTCCAGGATTTGTCATCACTGGCAGTGTTTTGCTTTTCACCTTGTTCTCAGTAAACACTTTAAACAGTTGCTTATGAAGCAGTCCAAGGTTTTAAAACAGCTGTTTTAAAAATGCTTGAGCCAGCATATGCTAGACAAAAGATATTTAAATTATCTTCCAAAGGAACGAATCAATTTCAAGCATGAAATTAGTATTTTTATATGTATATTTAATATTTAATATCTTGTTAGAAAGCTGTCTATATTTAAGATGTTTGTTCTTGATGAGATGCTTTTATAGTGAAGCTAGCACCTACTTTTATGCACATTCAAAGGCACTCAGGTCACTCGTTTTGTCTCTTTCAACACTCAATTTAACACTAACTGATGCCATAAACAGCGAACTGCCTGATTTATACTGCACATTGCAGTCTGTGACATATGGCATGTGCAGTTTGTGCAAAGGCAGGGAGTTTAACCTACAGTATGCGCGTAAGTGCAAATTTTGTTCTAAAAATATTATTTATGAATTGTGCATTATTATAAAGTTACAGAAAAAAATTCGTATGTGAGTAATGAAACAACATAAGTAGTAGACCACTTTTTTGGCGAAAATAAATAAATAAATAAGGATAACATAATGAAGGCTGCTTGGTTGTGCATGCAAAAACAGAAGCAAGTGACAGAGTCAAAGTCTCTTAGAAGAACTGTGGCAGATTCTCCAAGATGCTAATTATAACTTTGCCTTTTGTACCTGATAATGAGGTGTCACACCAAATCAAACGAAACATAGTTTTTAGTTTACTGATTACTGATGTTTAAAGTATTTTTTCTGTGAAAATTTTGTTTTTACATATTCTTTGCTTTCAGTGTTTCTTATTTTAATGTTTATTTTAATGTTATATATATATAACATCTCCACCAGTCTGTATACAGGTTCTCCCCTACTTATGAACAAGCTCTGTTCCGGGAGCACGTTTGTAAGTCGCATTTGTTCATAAGTCGGACAGAGAGAGTCTTATACGCCTTTATTAATTTAATAATAAAGCATACCAATCTGCTTAATCTTTTTCTTTTCCAACACTGTGGCCAAAAACTGTAACCTTAACCGTGCCTAAGGAAATGAATCTCACAGTGAAATGTTGTCTTTGTGACCTTAAATCACGCTGTCCGTTCGTATTTTGCAGGAATTTGTAACACAAATGTTTATAAGTCGGTGTCTACCTGTATACAGAAAAAAAGCGTTATGCATTGTGACTATGTGATGCAGGAACATGAAAACTTTCCTATAGAAGGAAGCACTTTGACTGATATGATAAATGATAGCCAAGATGGTCAATCACAGACGTTTCCTTGTAGCCAATTAGAAAACATACAATCTTTATTTCCTTTTTACACCATCAAATGCTTAAAGCAATTATCTTCAAACATTATTTTTAAAGATGGGAATTCTGTGAACCTTTGTGCTGTGAGTGGATCATTTGATATCTTTTATTTATTCTCATTAATATTTTTATGAAAAAGTGTGTAATAATACAAGACTATTGTAGGATTTCTGTCAATTTGGAAAACTACTGTACATGTTTTAATAATGTAGGTATGTGTTAGGCCTGTTTATTACTCTGGGAAAACTTGGTCATGGCACATATATCAGGAACACCCGGATCAATTTCCTTGTGTCCAATAAAGATCCACAACACAATAAATGGAACATTTGTGACATTTCTTAGAAGCCTCAATCAACCATAAGGCAAATCAATAGAGATAATTGCACACTTTTCTCTAAAGCTTGTTCTCTTCTGATCTTCTCAAGAAGCCTTCATTAAAACCAATTAGTAATCAAAAGCACATCAACATTTCAATGTCTTCCAAAAGGGTTACTTATTTTGACAAAAAGACCTTTTATATGCTTTAATACTTATTTATTACAAACTTAATTCGTTAACACATGATGTATTTTATTACTAAAGGTTTTATTTATTCTAAGCTTTCTGCGAGCTTGATGCAACAACAGCTTTTAAATTGCAATTTAACTCTCACGCAGAGTTTTAGGCTTTTAGTCTCCAAGCTTTCCTAAATTGAACATTGATTCCAGACACACACCAAGTCTTAGTTTGTGCCTGCAGCAGAGTTGTGTTTTTTGCTACGCCTCTTGATGCACATGCATCTGACCCTGAAGTTTTGGTGAACCTAACCCTCTATTAGGACCTCTGATTCAGACTGTTAACAGCTAATACATTCGTAAAGAAGGAAGTGCACTATTGTTGGGAAAAACCTGGTCTAACTCTAGTATGTGGTCTAAAACTATTGAGCTAATTACATGTAAAAATTAAATGTACTTTTCATTGCAGGGTCCTAAAGGAGATTCTATCAGAGGGCCTCCTGGTCCACAGGGTCCACCAGGACCTCATGGTGTTGGTTATGATGGCCGTCCAGGAAACCCAGGACCACCAGGACCTCCTGGGCCACCTGGTTCACCCTCATTACCTGGTGCTCACAGGCCTAGTAAGTGCTAAAATCGTTGATAAAAGAATGTAATTCTTAGTTTAAGCTAATTGTGTATTGTATATTTCTTGATTAGGACGATTGTTGTTTTTTGATGATTTTTTTTTTTCATATCCAGCAATCAGCATTCCTGGTCCTCCTGGTCCTCCTGGCCCAGCTGGGTTGCCTGGTCAAAACGCTGGAGTAAGTAAAATGCAGGGAGTACTCAGTAACTCTTACTTCCTCATGACATTGCAATATAAGACTTTATAAGATCTCATGCTGAGTTAAGAACTGACAAACCTAAACAGTAATATGATTTAATATGGCAAAAGCTTTAAGTCAGCACCTACTATAGCTCTTACCTTTGTGCAATACCAAAATACAACTGACCTGCCTTGTGTGAAAGTTTATTATTATTATTAATAATAATAATAACACCACCACAACAACAACAATGATAATAATAATCATTATTCTAATAATGATAATAATAATAATACTTTGTCCCGTTTTATTTTATAGGTAACAATACTGAGAACCTATGACTTAATGCTCTCAACAGCACAGAGACAACCGGAGGGTGCTCTCATCTACGTATTAGACAAAACCGATCTCTATATCAGAGTGCGTGATGGCTTCAGACAAGTCATGGTATGGTGCTTTTTTTCCCTGTCAAAAATAAAATAATATACATTCATCCATATGCGAAAAGAGCAGCATCTCTTTCATTCTTTTTAATATGAAATTCTGCTTTCCTCCAGCTTGGGACTTATAACACCTTCTACAGAGATTCAGTAAGTAGATTTAAAACTGAGTAGCCTCCAGCTAGTACTCAAGCAACTACATTAAAACGGCATTTAAGTGTGCTACAATTTTAGAGAGCTTTCAATGACAAATATTATTGTCGTACACGCTATTTACAGAACAACGAGGTGGCAGCGGTACAGCCTCCCCCAGTAGTTCATTACCCTTCCAACCACCCAACAAATAACGGAGCAGGGGATTACGCTCATGTTGTTGACACTGCCGTCAGGCAGCCGGAGAGCCATGTGAGCGAGCATCATCAGCCAGTCATTGATCCACCGCACAATCCACCGTACTCCTCTCACCCAGACATCAGGTACCCACCTCCGCCGGACCACAGATATCCAACCTACACTGATCATCAGTACGTCCCTGTACAGCCAGAGAGGCAGCCCAGTCCCCCGATCCACAGACCCAGCACACCCGTCCATCAGCCTGAGGATCATGTGCACACATCAGGACCAGGGGTAAGATTACAACAGCATACAGTAACGGTATTATGGCCCTTTTAAGAGAAAATATCAGTATCAGATTTTGAGTATTTGTGTTTTTTGCTTTAACATAAATGTATTATTAGCCATTGAAACTATTCTGTTAAATTGGAGAAAAATAGAAGAGGTTTCTTACTACTTCACAATAAGTTGTGAACATAACAATATTAATATAATTATGTAATAACATTTCTCATTTTATTTGCAGTGAAATGCTTATCATACTGTGTATGGTTGTGTACATTACTGTTCGTGACCTAAAAAAGGGAAAGATGATAGAATAGGAAGATAGAAAGATAGACACGTACTGCAGATCCCTGCAATAATAGAAAGGAAAAATTGCATACAAAAAATGTAAAATATACAGTTATAATAAAAGCAAAAAATAAAAATAAAAAATGTATATAAATGTAAGATGTATGAAATAAATAAAGTCTATGGAATGTGCAATATAAAAGGATATAATAGGGAAAGGATACAGTATGTAGGTGTGACAGCAGCAGTATGAGTGAAACATGGAGAATGAAATGAGATGATGTGTGTGACAGCAGCGGTGGTATTGTCCTCATTTGTGTGTAAAGAAGAACCAGCAATGTGCAAAACATCAGGTTAGCATGCAGTTTTAGGTAAATGATCAAAGATGAGGTGGTGCGATGCACCCAAAGTGAAGTGCTTTAATTTTACCACCGCAAATCCACATATTTTTCCTCAATAATATGCTGCAAGATGCGTTAGTTCTCCTATCTGGCCACATCAATTTTTCCAAAATTAAATATTTTGCTTAGCAGCGGTAAACAGTCATTTTCTCATTATGTTTTTGGATTGTCTATTTCAAAGAAAAGCACCGATGTCAGGTATGGAGGTCTTAATGCTATAGCTTTTGTGGGGGGCCTGTATATGGTTGTGATGGTCAGGCGTCCACATGCTTTTGTCCGCATAGTGTATATGTATGTATAATTTCTACATAGTTATCAGAACGAATATATATAGACGTAGGTCCTTTGTCTTTAATACATGCTCTAAACATGTCTTTAATTCGGTTTTGGCTCGAGCTGCTTGTGTATAATGCCATGTGGTTTCTCTGTGTGAACAGCTGCATCTGATCGCCCTGAACAGCCCTCAGGTAGGGAACATGAGGGGCATTCGTGGTGCAGACTTCCTGTGCTTCCAGCAGGCACGTGCTGCAGGCCTGAAGGGAACATTCAGGGCTTTCCTGTCCTCCAGACTGCAGGATCTCTACAGCATCGTTCGCAAATCCGACAGAGACACATTGCCTATTGTCAACCTCAAGGTACATTATGTGTCCTTTTTACCCCCAAGTCCTTTTATGAAAGCGGTAGAGGGGGGCAACTAATTAATCCACCACTTCTAATTATACAAAACGAAGTTAGTTTTGTTTAGTACTGTATGTTTATTATTGTTCCTGTTTCAACACTGTGCCATTAATAGGAATCCCCATGCCAAAATATCCAACTGATTAGTTTTGTAGTACAATGTTGTTGTGTACACACTTTTTTTTAGTTGAGATTCCTTAAGGTGCTGCTTAGAGTTCTCTCTCTCTCTCTCTCTCTCTCTCTCTCTCTCGCTCTCTCTGCCCTCATCAGCTAATTGTAGTTGCTGAATCGTGTGTGTTAGCAGGGAATGCAGTGAACTGAGCCGTTTGGCTTCCCCTGTGCTTGGTCTTGGATCAATGTTGTGCTGATGTTGTTCTCCACAGGACCAAGTGCTGTTCAGCAGCTGGGAATCGCTGTTCGGTGATTCGGAGGGCAGGATGAAGACCAACGTACCCATATATTCGTTTGATGGCAGAGATATCCTCAGGGACAGTGCTTGGTGAGACGACTACAACAAACCTCAAAAATCTTTCACTTACCTTGTACTTATTTTGTGTCGTTAGTTAAAGCGTAATCACGTTTGCATTGCTTTTCTTTTTGAGCTAACAAATGTTATTAAATGTCACATTTTTATTACACAGCACCAATAATTGTGCGCTCAATTTAGTGCGTTAGAGTACTATATGTCCGGTACCTCTGATATGTCACTACAAAAAAAATAGATTTTAAAATAGATTTTTTTTTTTGCCCTAGGCCACATACAGAGTACTCAAACTGATGCATAAGCATTTCTGCACTGTAACGACACCTGAGTCACCTTCGCATAGGACGAAACTCATCCCCCCCCCCCCCCTTGTTGCTTGACTCTGCATGTGGTATCACATGTTTTATTTCATTCTGTTGCATAATATTTCTCCCCCTATGTGCGCTCTAGGCCAGAGAAGATGATCTGGCACGGCTCCAGCGGTAAGGGTCACCGTCAAATGGATAACTACTGTGAGACATGGAGGACGTCGGATCACGCCGTGATGGGTCTGGCTTCGTCTCTGCAGGCTGGCCAGCTCCTACAGCAGAAAGCCAGTAGCTGCTCCAGCAACTTCATAGTGCTGTGTGTTGAGAACAGCTACATTACACAGTTTAAGAAGTAAATGATGCATTAGTCCTATAGAGTGCAGACCACATTAGGTTAACTGTCTGGGCAGATTATTATTATTTTATTTTATTTTTTCAATTTTCCACCCTGTTTATAACGTGAACAACAAAAAGAAATAAAAAAAATAAATAAAAAAGACAGGGACTGGGTCTGCATCGCAAAGAGGCTGCCCGCTGTCCTCTGGTTCCTTTTATAATGCCAACAAGACAGGCTGTTGGCGCTGTCTCCCGGCATTGGCACATATTTTCTAGGAGGGGTTTGAACCAGAGAGGACAGGAAATGCAGAGAGGCAGGGTTTTTTCCAATTGTATTTTTCCATATAAAATTGTATATGAATTGTTTGTCGTTCCAATTGTTTTCTATGTTTCTTTATTAAAAACACATGTCTTAAGTGGTATATTTAACCAGTTTTAGCTACGTATTTTTTTGTGTAACTTTGTTTCTGTTTATTGATTCTGTTTTCATTCAAGGATTTTTTGTTTTTATTTTTTTTACATAAGGGGCAGACATCTCTAAAACCGTTTTAGATTTTACGAAGAGAGTAAATATTTATTTTGTCCTAAAAACAAACAAACAAGAAAACACAAACATTATAAATTTGAAATATACAATAGAATACAGTTTTATTCTATTTTAGCTAGCACTTTTTTTGCCGATTACGACTTGTATATACACAGGTGAAAGTGTGAACCTAAAATAGGCTTTTCCTAAAACCCTCACCACAAAAGACTAGTTTTGTGATTCCTTGAATTTCAGTATTTAGCCCCTTAAAAACACTTTTTTTCTTTTTTTAAATTTTTTTTTTTTTTACAAAAATGTCACTTGTGTACAAAGTATGATCAGTGAGAGTTAGTTCTCTGTTATTGTTTTTGCTCATTCCAACCCATTTACACAAAAACGAGAAAAATAACCTTCTGCAGTATATTTCAGAGACCACTAAAGGTGTTAAAGGTGCTTTTTAATTCAAAATCGCTACCATTTCAAACTTAATCATTTACCACTAAGTGGGAAACGTATTCAGTTGCTGCTTTCTGAAAATCAGACGTGTACGCTCAGTACAGAGAGTAATTTATGAAATGACGTGGTTTTATTATACGTCTGTGTGAATTTTCAAATGCTAACTCTGCTGTTAAGCTGGTGATATAAGTATGGCCCTGTGTAACTTGCGTCGTTTTTGTAACTGTTATGTGCTTTATCATTTTTACATGGCACTGAATAAATGATTTTTTTCACCATTCACAAAAAAACATGGTATCAGTGGTACTTCTTGTGCAATAAATTTAGGTGTGGATACTTTTGAATGTGGTTTCCAGTACATTTCACATGACCGGGGGCATTTCTTTAAAAAAAAAAAAAATGCAATATTATAGTTGCATTTGTACTAGTCTTAAAAAGATTTATTTTAGGAAAATATTTTCCTTCTTTTAATTCTTTTTTTCTTAAACTAGTACAAATGGAGCAATAATAATTGAGTATTTAACCTGCTACAGCACAGCTAATGGAGCACACACAACCTTCGTCCAAAGCATCCTGCCAACATGCACTCACTTTATTAGGAATATCTGTACTACGGCACATTAATGCAGTTCCAATCATGTGGCTGCAGCTCAATGCACCATATAATCCAGATATGATTTCTGGAGCTTCAGTTAATGTTTACATCAAGCAGGAAAATAGGGAAAGTGTGATCTTAGTTATTTTAACCAGGGGATGGATGTTGGTGCCAGACTGATTGATCTCAGAAATGCTACAGTTACAGTATGTATCGTAAACGGCTACTCTACATAATCATGGCGATCAGAAAAGCATTCCAGAATGCAGTACACAGAAGACAATGGGCACAGAATCACCAAATATGCCTGTGAACTGATATTTGCAAAAATGTCAACTGTTTTTTTTTTTTTTTTTTTTTTACGGAGATGCATGAAAATCTCAGGATATCAATGGTTTCGGAAATACTCAAAAGGTACTGTGTCAAAGGTACTGAGATCACACTTCCCCCGATCTTCTTGATCTGTCTGTGCAATATTTATGTATTGCTCTACTACCAGATAATTTCATATCAGGTGAAGATAGATATTGTTTATTGCCCATTTATATCTTAACTGTCCCTCTACATCCACACTGTAAAATCGGTACTTTAGAATTACTTCTATAATGACTTTAAAAGAATCCAACATGTTATATATATATTTTTTCATGTTGCTTCATATATTTGAGACATTAAATTCCAGAATAATGTCAAAAGATTTACCAAGTGTAGTAAATTAAACTTTTGTAGCAGTGTTTACCTTATTAAAAATATATGTTGTATAGTCTTAAAATATATAACTTAAAAAAAAAAAAAAAAAAATATATATATATATATATATATATATATATATATATATATATATATATTAAATGCGCCAGAATGAAAAGATAGATGATGTGAAAATTGTTTGCCATTATTATCTATATCTTCCTGGCCTCCTGTGTTTTGTTGTACTATTAGGTCTAACTGATTGGATGATGCAAATTTTGCCTGTATCTTTCTAAGACTTTGACTAAGAGTAATATTTTCTCCCAAACAATATTGAAAAGCGCACGGTATGTGTACCAAGACTGTCCAAAAAGTGAAACCTGTGTATTCATATAGCTGAAAAGTGAGATTGAATAAGTTAACGCTGTGCCTTTCAGCGGTGTTGCATCATGCTGAATATGGAGCATACCTTTCTGAGCTTCTGTTTGCTGCCGTCATGAGAATTCAACTGTATGTTTATTTGTCCGTGTTCAATGTAGCAATGTAAGGAAATGAGAAAATTATGCGTTTCAAAATACAAAAAACAAATTCCCTTGATGATGTTTCAAATTCTTAAGTGCAGCCAAGCAAATATGATCCATACAGATAACTCCAGAGTGAACGGTGGCCTAAATACAGTTCATGCATTGCAGAACCACAGGCTCTTGCTCTTCACCCCTAAGGCAAAGAAAGCCCAAAGCTATGATTCATGTATGACCCTAAATCACCCTCCAGGCCCCTCTGATGAGACAGCACTCTCCTCTATAGTGTCTTTTTGCACTGGCTCAGTGTCCGCCTCTAGGGCTTTATAACCCCTTCAATAGGATTTAGCTATGCGGCCTTGAGAGGACCTCTGAGGCACAAATCAGTGAGTAAAAGGAGCTGCTCACATTGTGGAAAGTCCTTCTTCAGCCAGTAGTGCGTTAAAGAGCAACTTGTTCAGTCAGAACAAATTTCATGATGCCAAACGATTTGATTCGGTTCACCTCAGGTCCGTCCTCCCCCACTCCCCAAACGAAATCTTGTTATTTTGTGATTGGCATTCAGCATCACCGGTGCCTGGCCTGTAAATCAGCACTCGTATACAGTATAATTTGCTGAGTGCTAGATTATGCTCCTAAGACTCTGTGTTTTACAGGCGGTGCATCTTCAGCTGCCTGTTATCTCTACGCTGTTCCACCAAGGCTATACTTAGTATCTGGTGAGTAATAAGTAATCACGTTTAAGTGGCTTACAGACAGTAATGATACAATAGCGAGACAGAATGAGGACTTTAATTACATTGGTGCGCATGTGGAAGCCATGTGTGCTAGACGTGCTGTGTTTATGCTGTCCTTACGACTCACTAAAATGGACATGTTTCTGTGGGGTAACTGTAAAGGCAATGTATCCTTTTTAGTTTGCTTTAAAGGCTCATCTGCTAAAATATCTGTACTTAAATCTGCTGCCTTCTTAACAAAGTCCATTTCAAGCAGCTGGTAAGTGAGGACATGACATATGGTTGGCTTTATGACTGCTTGTGAATTTATTAGTCTCATGCTTGTGTAATTTTAACAAATGGTGCAGTCCAAGGCGATGGCAAGTCATGGAT
>JAAGKR010003299.1:0-58011 GCA_011419295.1 Clarias macrocephalus
CCCAAAGTCCAAACATATGCAGGTTAGGCTAAAAGGCAAAAATTGGCCATAGTGTGTGAGTGAGCGTCTGGGTGCATTTGTGCTTGCATGCCATGCTACCCTGTCCAGGGTGAACCCTGCCTAATGCCCCGACTGAACTGTACAGGATAAGTGGTATAGAGAACGAGTGAGTCAGAGCAGGAATGTAAACCTGCGATGTGCACACACCAACGCTGAGTCAGGATGTGTACAGTGTGTAACCGTATGAAGAAAACCGTATGTGTAAAGCTCTCCACATATGATTTGCAATAAAACACACATGAAGCAACGTAACATACAATAAAGATAGGGCCTGCACAGATTTTTATAAAAAGTGATCTGTGTGACTGAGTTTGAATTTTATTAATCAAAAGTTGTATTCATTTCTTGTGATTTTATTCACGTATTGCTATTAATGACTATAGTTATTTTGTCATTTGGTTTTGTTAATTATGTCTACATACATACAGAGTCAGGCAAAAAGATTTATACACACTTCAGGAAAAGAAAAATAGGATGATGTATATTATATGAATGTAATATTAATAATGTTATCATAATATCATATATATATCAAAATATAACGTATAAAAATTAATTTTTCTATTAAAATATTTATCCAAGTCTTTTTTTTTTACTTTGTATATATATACTTAAAAAGTTTGTAAAAAAGAAATTTTATAATAGAGTAAAATTTATAATAGAAATAGCAATATATTGCACAGTCCATGTACATTTTATGACTTTATCCATTTTATATTATCCATTTGTATATTTCTATTATAATTTTTTTTTTTTTACAAACTTTTGAAGTGCATTTTTTTCTTCTAAAATTTAGGAAAATCTGTCGTTCTATCTTCTTATTCCATCCCATTTTCCCTTTTTTAGGTCACAAACAGTCATTTAGGCTTTTCACTTCATATAATTTAATTAGAAAAATAATAATAATAAATAAATAAATAAATATAAATTATAAGTTATATAAAATATAACTTAAATTAACTAAAACTGTTACTTCCTTTACTACTTTTTTTTTTTTTTTTTTTTTACAAATTTTAGCTGAACATTAAAAAAAAAACATCATATTTTGGCATGTAATATGTTGTCTTCATCAAACCTACAGTACATTCAAACACACTCACATACACATTTATATACGTACCTTTTCGTGTCAGTTAATTCCGACTGATACAACCTGACTAAATCATGTTACACACGAAACCGTGTTATTACAAAGCAAAAGTAGGTGGAAGTTATTAGATGATAACAGGCGAAGGAGCAGCCTATCTCAATTTGTGTTGAAGCAATAATAGAGAGAGAGAGAGGAATGCAAACTGACAGGTTGTACAGTTTATAATCAAATGGCACATCACAAATCTTTTAACAATATATAAACCAAATATATAATGTAAGTTACAACTTTATACTAGAATTGGGTCCAGTGACCCCCATAGCTACAGTGTGTTTTCCTCACAATAAACACATTTACACATTTTTTGGAGTTATCTCATGATGAATTAAAGGGTGTGATTAATGAGATGATTAACAGTTTCAGGTTAAGATAAAAATGGCAGTCAAGCCTCATGAACACACGTGCACATACCAACATTGACCCGAATCTTTTACTGAGATCACTCATCATCTATACCGCTTTATACAGTATACAGGGTCACGGGTGCCTGGGCATGAGGCGGAGTACAGTGTATTCATACCCTATAAACTTTTCCACAACATCAATGTATTTTATTGGGATTTTGGGATATTGATACACAAAGTGGCACATACAGTAATAGTGGAGTGCAAGCAAAATGATAAATGTTTAAAAAAATCTGAAAACTGTGCGTTTGTATTCAGCCCACCTGAGTCAATACTTTTGTAAAGCCACTTTTTCCCGCAATTACAGCTGCAGGTCTGTGATATGTCTCTACCAGCAGGACACATCTAGTGAGTGAAATTTTCCTTTGAAAATAGCTCAAGCTCAGTCAAACTGGATGAAGGACGGCTCTGAACAGCAATTTTCAAGTCTTGCCACAGATACTCAATTGGATTTAGGTCTAAACTTTGATTGGACCATTATAACAATGAATATGCTTTGATCTACACCATTCCATTGTAGCTCTGGCTTATGTTTACGGTCGCTGTCCAGCTATAAGGTGAGACTCCGCCCCCGTCTCAAGTCCTTTGCAGGCAGGTTTTCTTCTAAGATTGGCCTGTAATTGGCTCCATCCATCTTCTTGTCAAATTTGACCAGGTTTCCTGTCACTGCTGAAGAAAAGCATCCCCACATCATGTTGCTGCCGCCACCATGTTTCACGGTGTGGATGGTGTGTTCAGGGTGATTTGCAGTGTTAGTTTTCCACCACACAGAATGTTTTGCATTTAGACCAAAGAGGTTCTTCTTGCCACTCTCATGCAATCTCCATGCACACAGAAAGGAAAGAATCAAGCCAAGGCTCTGGAGGTGCTAGGTGACTCTGGTGTTGGTTTTGACATTGGGGTTTGCATGTTTGCATGTAAACATAAACCAAAAAAAAAAAAAAACAGAATGACAAAAAGATTAACTAAAACAATAAAAATGCACATGAACTGATGCAAGACAATAAAGCATGTGAACCTAAAGCTTAAATTATGTAAATAATCAAAGCTGAACTGAATCCACTTGTGAAGGGAAAATGACAAAACTAGAAACATTCAATAAATCACTTTAAAGGTTTCAAACAACAAAAGTCCAAAAGCACAATCAGTATCGGTGGGAGTACAGCATGCCCTAGGGGTATCATTTAGTAGTATTCAAAAGATTCAAGTCTGTCTTAAATTAAAAGGAATGTGCATGAGTACGTTACAAAAGGTTGATTGTTAAAAACTTTCCTGCTCTGCCCACCAACCGTGAAGTTTGTCACTTTGAACCCTCATTCCATGCAAAATACATTCCAAAGTTTAGCTGAGACTCGTATGAAGCTCCTGCAGTCACACTGAGCTAAATCTAGTTGGTATCTTTCAAGTACCCTGGAACTTCGGTTTGCGAGTAACACGGTTTGCAAGTGTTCCGCAAGACGAGCAAGATACATTTTGACTTGAAAAACGAGCAAGTCTTGGTTTACGAGTACCAAGCATCATGTATCACGCATACGCTTCTTGTTTTGGCGCTGAGCATCACATGATCACATCTCGGCCAATGGTTTTTCTCTCTCTTGTGCTGCGGAATTGTGGGTAATCATCTCCCCTTCTGGGTCTTAGTGCTCGTCTCTTACTGATATAATCAACATTCGTGCATGCCTATACTGTTTACTATAACACTGTGACCACGTGTGTGTGTGCGTAAAACATATTTTATTTTGTGTCATTGGACACAGTGCCCCTTCACACACACACCCGCGCCCGTCTTTTTGACGAGTCAATTTTCATTTACTTCAAAAGGACCTTACGGTATTATATGTATCAATGTGTTTGGATTAGTGTGGTGTCTCTGGTAATTAATGTTGATAATTAATTAATGTTATTAATAAATAAATAAATAAAAAGGAATAAATAATTAATGTTTATTCCTTTGCTCGCACTTCCATCCCTGTAGCAGCTTGATTTGTCTGAGGTGTGTCAGTGCAAAGGGAGTCAGTGTGTGGTGTTTTTTTTTTTGTTGTTGTTGTTGTTGTTTGTTAGTATGTTTTTTTAAGTATGAATGCATTTTGAGTTGTGTATTTGGTTGGTCAGTGTTGTGTGTGGTGTTTTAGAGGGGAAAGTGTTTTTTTTTTATGGTCAGTGTATTTTTCTTGTTCTTGTTGTTTTGTTGGTCATTGTGTTGTGTGCTTTTGGTTGGAAATGTACATACTGTACAGTCCACTGTAAATTATGAGCCATTGTGCTCCAACTTGTGTGGAGATCTTCCCCACAGCACCAGAAGCCTGGAGTACTGCTACAGGTGGCTGAGCGGGAATCGTAACAAAAATTGTTAAACACACCACAGGGATTTTAATAGATATGTTTTTTTTATTATTCAAATGCATATTTGTATTAAATATAAATGCACAAGATTTATATTCAGATACCTTTCAGTTTGCATAAATGAAGCACAATTGCAGTGTTGTGAGGTTGAATAAGCCAGGTGACTTTTTTTTTATATATATTCACTGATGAATGATAGAACAGTGTGTTGATTGTGTGTGTGTGTGTGTGTGTGTGTGTGTGTGTGTGTGTGTGTGTGTGTGTGTGTGTGTGTGTAAAGCAGAGAGAGAGTAGGGGTAAAAATGCAAACCTACAGGTTGAAAGCTGAGTCTTCGTGTATGGCATCCAACTGTGTAAACAAAAATAAATCCCTTTTTTGCATTTTATCTGGAAACATGCAACTTAACTGAAATAACTGACAAGGTCTGATCACCGAATCTGTTCCAACAGTGCTCATGCTCATTATAATACCTTTAATAATTATCTAAGAATACATACACATCCTTCTGCCTATTACAGTGGAACCTTGGTTTACGAGCATAATTCGTTCCGGAAGTGGGCTTGCGTTCCAAAACACTTGTAAACCAAATCAGCATTTTCCTAGAAGAAATTATGAAAACTCTAATTATTCGTTCCACAGCCCCAAAAATTAAATACATAAAAATAATTAATAGAATCTACAAAATGAAAATAAAACAAATTAATCTGCACTTTACCTTTAAAAAAAAGTACAAATAAATCCTGACAGATAAGTGTTTCTGTTGGTGCGCGCAGCCGCCATGTGTGTGTGTGTGTGTGTGTGTGTGTGTGTGTGTGTGTGTGTGTGTGTGTGTGTGTGTAGAATTAGCCCCTTCCCTCGCCTCGTTTTACACAGTAACACCCCTCCTCCCTCTCCCCACCTCACTTTTTAAGTTTCACAACAAACACACACACACACACAACGGAAACACCGTTTTAACATGAAAAAAATAAATCTCTCTTAGACTGGCGTGAGCGCATACTAACGGAATCGCATTTTAAGTTTCACAACAAACACAAACACAGCGGAAACACCATTCTAACAGGAAAAAAAGAAATCTCTCTGACACTGGTGTGAGCATACTAAGGGAATCACTACGGTAAAGTAAAAAAAAAAAAAAATGAACCAGCGCCTTACCTTTGAAAAGAATCGCGACAGAGCAGAGTTTCCGTGTGTTTGTGAAGCTGTGGAGGGGGTGATAAGGCGAGAGAGCGTCTGTGCGTGTGTCGGGGTGTTTGCGTGTAAGAGAGGCTGAAAGAATTCCGCAGCGCAAGAGTGACGCTCAGTGTCAAAATAAGAGTCGCATGCGTGATACATGATACTCGCCGCTCATAAACTAATACTTGCTCGGTTTCCGATTATAAATTTATTACAATTTATTTTATTTATTAAAAATTAATTGCTCGTTTTGCAGAACACTCGTAAACCACGTTACTCGCAATCCGAGGTTCCACTGTACTATGTATTTTTATTAATTAATGTTTTGTTTTTCAGTGTTTGCGTTATTGTTGTATGTTTGTGTTTTAGTCTTTTCCATATCAGTTTGATTAAGTGTAATGACGTTTAAATTATTTACGCTTTTATAAATAAATATGTTTTTTAATTCTCTGCGCTCTGTGTTGATCCTGACCGAAGGTTCTACATCGAATTACACCTGACGCGTCTGATATTACAAAGCAAAAGGACAAATAGAAAGTAAGAAAGATTGAAGGGACATGTGATATCATTACTGCCACTC
The DNA here is from genome assembly GCA_011419295.1 of Clarias macrocephalus. Lineage (NCBI taxonomy): Eukaryota > Metazoa > Chordata > Actinopteri > Siluriformes > Clariidae > Clarias > Clarias macrocephalus. Next base: position 5,715 of record JAAGKR010003299.1, read on the forward strand.
CCTTTTGTAATGATAACATCAGCAACTCTATAATGTTTCCTGAATCAAGTGTGAAAGCTCCATGAGGCAGTAGTGATCAGTAACAGTGGCCTGTGATATTAGATAGAGAGGATCTCAGATTTTTACTTTATATAAAGAACTTTCGAATGATTGTTATCAAAGACTGGTGGAATTTGATGGTGAATCGATAACATTTTTAAAATTCCTGGGATATTCAGAGAGAAGTCAGGCGGATCAGCTGTCTGCTGTATGGTGTGTATTTCTGGATTCCCTCAATGTACTTCCCACCTGCGTAACCCTCAGACACTGTTGGGGATGGCACCATGTGGTGTGTTTAGGCGATGTGTGCAAGGTCCCGCCACAAATCGAACCCTCGACCCTGAAGGTGCAAGGTCACAGTGCTAACCACTACACCACCATGCTGTTTCTAATTACTGTCTTATGTCTAATGCCATTTGTGAAAACAATACCTGAGACATAACTGTTGCTGTCTGTTTTTATAGCTTTCTGGAAGGTATCGAGTGAGCTCTTAAAAAATTCATAAGGTACTTGAAATGTATCTTTCGTCCATTTACGATCTGCTTTCTTGCCTAAGTGCTTGTGTATTACCACTCAGCCGAGGCTGAGATTTAAACAAGATTTTTCTGTATTTTAATATAGGATGGAGCAGAGTCAAGCATGGTGGGGCAATGCAAATGAAAAAGCATGACTTATTCCTCTGCATGCTACTTGCCCAAGGACTGTTCAGAAATGCATCTGAGAAATGAAAAAACACTGAGGGAACATGCATGCAGGCAGGAATACGAAGACTGATAACAATACAATGTGAAATATTATATGATGTTTATATGAGTGTTTTAATAAGAAAGAATAAAATGATATAATAAATGGATGATCTTTTTAATGAGTAGTTTCACTTACACACCCCCATGTCCATCCATCTAGGAACCTCTGTAGTCCAACTATAGGGACCGTGGAGGCCAATAGTAATTGCCAATGTAATTATTCCCATTTTGCAAAAATTTGACATTTTACCTCCAGTCAACATTCACACGCTCATTCACACCGTACAGGCAATTTGAGAAAGCCAGTTAACCTAATCTGCATGTTTTTGGACTGTGGGAGGAAACCGAAGTACACCGAGGAAACCCTCCAAGCACAGGTAGAACAAGCGAACTCCACACACAGACAGACCCTCCAGGCTTCTTGACTGACTGTGTCACGTTTGCTTCTAAAATTTGTTCACATTTTCTGGAATCCATTCATATATCTACCAGTGCAATGTTTAATATACATATATACTTTAAATAGCAGATCCATTCCTCATGCTTAAAACTGGCAAAGTCATATTTCCATCAAACGTTTAATCCAAGCATGAATTCCTTTATTTCACTTCACCAGTCTCGATGTTGTTTTGCATTTTAGATGAGAACAATTGAGATGTTCGCTTTAGTGATGAGGTTTGAGTTAAAGTTTTGTTCTGATGACTCTTTCATGCAGATGATGTGGATACAACTGCAGTCTAAAACGGTGCTTTAGGAAACCTGTGTCAGCTAAACCTTTCTGCAAGTCTGAGGGATTTGCTTTGCCTCTCTACCTACAAAATATGGGAATTTCTAGCTGAGTGTCCTTGACTTCTACAGTTCCCCCCTTACTTATCATTTCTGTCATTTTAATACTGCGAACACTGTCAACTAAATGCTATATACATGTTTAAATCTTTCTCTACGTTTTTAGTAATTTAGCTTCATTTTTAGAACCCAAGGCTCAAAGACTCATTTTTTAAATTATTATTATTATTTTATTATTAAAACTTTATGTTCTGTTTTTTTTTTCTTCTTTCTAATGATTTGAAACTCACACAGTGCTTTATGAGTCCTAATGAGCCAGTTAACATTTCATGAGTTAATATATAACTCGAAGGGTGTTAAAACTTTTGCACATGTAACAACAGCTTTTTTTTATCATTAAAGGTAGAGTACTTGTACAGTAATATTTGCCAAATACGTTATGAACAGGTTGTTGCAGCAGTTGTGCTTACTTTTTGTCATTTCAAAAATCAAACTCATCAGAAATGTAAATTGGCCAAGGGTGCACAAACTTTTGCATACAACTGACTAGTTAATCATTCCTTCATTAACTGTGCAGGGATAGTGCTTCAGGGAATGGTATATATCTGAAATCTTTTTCACCTTATACAACCCCAGAGGCACTTTACTTGCCTGGATAATGAAAAACACTTGCGATTGTTCATAAGTATTCACCCCCATTTACAAAAAAAAAAAAACACACTGATATAGTGAGCATCAAAATAATTTAAAATAAGGCTTTAATTTAAAATTAAACTGTTCGAAACATCATGTCAGTGAAGTGTAGTACCCAGTTATGCCCACTATGTGGCAGTATTGTCAAAACTTTAAGATTTAACCAGTGGAAACCAGTTGTGGTCCAAACATACTCCAGCCTCGATTTAATCAGGGTTTAGGGTTTAAATCCTAATCCTGTCCCAGGAGGACACCTGTACACACTAATGCACTTCTTTTCACTATTTAGTCTTCAAGCGTCAGCATTTCTCCATATCCAAATAGCAGATGGAGAATGATCAGCACTGGCACCCCATATCTCCATGATTGTGGGTTTGAATCTGGGTTCTGGTCTCTGCATGTGAATGTCTGCGGACTGGGTTCTCCTCCACCCTGAGTTCCCTTGGGTAGCCCATACAGTTCTCTCTGCTTACTCAGAGCTGATATAGCAAGATATTCTCCTACTTCAGGATATCAGGATATGTCCTGCCTCATGGTGTCACTGGGTTAGATGTTAAAATCTCTCCTAGATTTACATCCTGTCATCATTACCTTTTGGTACAAAGCAAAGTAGCATTATCTCCATGGAAGAGTCATCAGAAAATTGAGTTAGAATTCAATGCAAAATGATTGCATGAGAACAACAACAAAAAAAAAGGCAAAATCTTGTCAAGTGATTTAGAGAATACATCCCACATCTAGACTGTAGGAGGACTGGGAGAAAAATGATGCCACCTCTTTTGTTCTGGAATTTCCTTTGAGAGCTAAGTATCTATCTATCTATATTGCTTGAATAATTATATCTAGGTCAGTTTGTGCCTGTTCATGAGGGGTCCAATCCCCCTGATACAAATGTTATCATAAGAGTTGTGAACCATAAGGACATGTGAAAACTTAATTGCATTCTGATGCAACTACAGGTAATGTTGGCATTTTATTCACAGTATTTGGCAGACATCCTTATCCAGAGTGACTGATAGCGACTTTTATCTCATTATACATCTGAGCAGTTAAGGGTTAGGAGCCTTGCTCAAGGGCGCAACCATGGCAGGTTTTGAACCTGGAACCTTCCGAACTTCTTAACCACTGAGCTACCCCTGACCTCTGAAGGCCCAGTTATGGCCTTCAATAGACCGGGATCACATTCAGTCTGTATTCCTGCCTCTCACCCAGCATTCCCAGGATATAAAGCTCTGGATCGACAACATTCCTGACTCGAGTAAATTATATATATATAATTTACTCGAGTAATGTATATTAATGTATATTATGTATATGTTATTATTTTTTTATCAATCATATAAACAACTGAAAAAATCATTTTTAAAAACGTGTATCTGTGCTATTTCTTTTCCTATGTGACATTTTTTTTTTTTTTTTGCTTTTGCTTAGCCATGTTTGTATAGTTGGGTAAAATTAACTAAATTTCAGTTTGTTGTGGCATTGTCGCAAAGCAGCTTTAAACAATCAAAAGAATTAAGTTTGTATGAAATGTGAATGTGTATGAATTAAAATGATGATAGTCCCTGATGAGCAAGCCGAGGGCAACAGTGGCAAGGAAAAACTCCCTGAGATGGTAATAAGAAGGAACCTTGAGAGGAACTGGACTCAACAGGGAACCCATCCTCATCTGGGTGAAAACGGACAGCAGGGGAAAGCACTGCCAACTTGCACATCCAGGTCCCGGGTTTGATTCCTATCTCTGAGTGCATGGAGTCTGTGTATTCTCCTTGGGTTTCCTCTGGGTACTCTGCTTTCCTCCAAAAGTCCAAAGACATGCAGATCAGGCTAATTGGTGTTCCCAAATTCTCTGTAGTTTGGGAATGAGCATGTGAGTATTGACCAGAGGTCAAACAAATGGGAATGAATACAATGGCCACTTCGGTGCCTTGTTGTGACTAAAGAGCTTCCTACTGTAGATGTATGGATGGAAAATTATGTTCATAATATTGCTCATTTTGTTATGAAATTAAAGGATATCCCACTCTGTACTGCACAATCCTGAGCCTTATATATGTTTATTGAAAACAAACCGTTAAGGGGTAAACTGGTGCATTTATAATGCTGAAGTGAATACAGAACGTATAGCTAAACTAATTCTAAGCCAGGCACCGTAATGGAGGACTTGCAACAGTGTGATGCAACATTTTTGAGCTATTGAGCATGCATGTGTCCTTTCTCTCTCTCTCTCTCTCTCTCTCTCTCTCTGCAACTGCACTGTATATAATCAGCTTAAGCCCAAGCTGCTGATCAGGCTAATTACTGTGACGGTCAATTAAACAGGGATTTCTTTTCTGTCTATCTTTCTTTTCTTTTCTTTTTTTTTCCTTTTTCTTTTAAACAGCTGACCGTTACAGGTTGTCTGACCTTGGAAAACCATTGCACATGCACATGGACATCATGTAAATGAGTAACAATCTGTCATGTTCAACACTGTGTGCACTGTTACATGAGTCTGGTTGGAAACGAGCACGCTTCTGATCAGAACTGAGCACACACACTGACACACACACACACACACACACCGTTCTGTAACACTGCACAAATGCACACATCAATGAATTTAATGCAATTAAAGGTGAGTAAAGTGCTACAGTAGGTTTGAGGGAAAACTGTTTTAAAATGGAAAATGGCATTAGGTCTGAGTGCTTAACAAGACAACACTACACTACACACACAATCACACACACACACACACACACACACACATCCACATACACACACATACACAAGTGGCCAACTCTGTTACATAATCCACTCTGGGGCGTCTCACGTGGGATACACACTTGGGATCGTGCGTTACTGCGCGTGCGCGTGTGTGTGTGTGTGATGTGTGCGCGCGCGCCTGTGTAAGGTCCTTCTGAGAGTTTTGGCCCGGAGGATCCGTTTTGCACGAGCGCAGTGAGAGGAGCTTAGTTTAAGCTCAAGTGCACCAGCCACATCCGGGGAAACGGACCTCTCTCTCTCTCTCTCACACACACACACACACCTCACTGACGATTGAGAGAGAGAGGTGACATCGCGGTTTAACCCTTTCCTGAGCAGGGATGAGGAAACAGAGAGACGGACGCTGAGATCTCCACGCTGCGCGCGCGCAGATTTATTTTATTTTCCACCGCAGCTTTTTTGTTTGTTTGTTTATTTCTCTTTTCCTCCCTCATTCTCTCTCTCTCTCTCTCTCTCTCTCTCTCTCTGACTCTGGGTGTATAAACAGAGGACAATGCCAGCACCCCGACACATCCAGGCAGTGTGAGGAGAGAGAGCACAGACAGCCCCTGCGCGTTATTGTGCTGGAGTGCGGCGGGGACGCGCACGGCTCGCGCTGAGGCTGCTGCACGGGGAGGATGCCCGGATAAGCGGCGCGCAGGAACAGGGGGGCGTCTCGGTGTCTTCACTCATCACTTCATCCTTACAAAGGTAAAGAAAAGATGGACAGTCTGTCTAAAATCTCATGCCTCGTGGTGACGCTGAATGTCTATGCAGGCAGTTTAGAAAAATGTGCAGGGGGCGGTGGGGGGGGTGAGAGGGGAGGGGGGTTAAAAGAGGGAAGAAGGGGGGAGAGAAATATATATATATATATATATAGAGAGAGAGAGAGAGAGAGAGAGAGAGAGAGAGAGAATAGGGAGGAAGAGAGAGGAGAGAAAAGGGGGGGAGAGAAGGAGGGAAAAAAGAGGGAAGATGGGGTGAGAGTGAAGGGGGGGTGAGTGAGAGAAACAGATAGTGAGAGGGGGAGAGAGGAGAAAGGGGAGACAGACACAGAGAGAGAGGGGGGAGATGGGGTGAGAGAGAGAGGGGGGGGGTGAGAGAAAAGAGGGGGAGAGTAATGGGGAGAGAGGGGGGTGAGAGAGGAGAGAGGGGTATATTATTGTTATTATTATATATTATATATTATAAAGATATTATATATCTTTCTCTTATCTTTTTTCATCACCTATTGTTAATTGTGTGTACATTTTATTTCAATCCATTTATTCCTAGAATTATTTTCCGACTTGTTCTCAAAGTCTGTTACGCAAAATATTTGTCCTGACAAATAAGCAACCTTTAAATTCTTTATATAATATATATATATAGAGAGAGAGAGAGAAAGAAAGGGGTGTGTGTGTGTGTGTGTGTGTGTGTGTGAGAGAGAGAGAGAGATGAGAGAGAGAGAAAGGTGTGTGTGTGTGTGTGTGTGTGTGAGTGTGTGTGTGTGTGTGTGTGTGAGAGAGAGAGACAGAGAGAGAGAGAGAGAAGAGTCGTAAACAGCCTATTATTTTTCGACTTGTTCCCAAAGTCTGTAATCGAGCTTTGACGACCATATCTGTCCTGACAATTAAGCAATCTTAAAATTTATTTGAAAAAAGAAACAACTAAATTATTTATTATTTATTTTAAAGGGGTGTGTGTGTGTGTGTGTGTGTGTGTGTGTGTGTGTGTGTGTGTGTGTGTGTATGAGAGAGAGAGAGTGAGAGAGAGAGAGAGAGAGAGAGCTTATTACAAAACCGATTTTACTGCAATGTCTCGTGTGTGTGTGTGTTCATGTGTGTGTTCATGTGTGTGTACACGTGTGTGTGTGTGTGTGCGCGCGCGCGCGCGTGTGGTTGTCACGGTAATCGCCCCTTATATAAACTCGCCTCACTTCCGTGTCGGGCATCCCACGCATGTCTCCGGTTGTCATAGAAACCCGTTTGGCCTAGCGCGACCGGGAGGCCTCTTGGAGCGCGAGACAAAACAATAGCGTGACATCATCCGTCCATCCCTCCGTCCCGCAGGACAGTAGAGAATAAACAAGAAGAAAGGCAAATACACATGTCAGAGGAGAGACGCGCTGCACATGTTGCATGTTCATATATATATGTAAAATGTAAAACTTATGGACGCATTGGTACCGCTATTGGTGTCAGATCATCTGTAGGATATTGTACTGATGTAAAATAATACACCGCGATACTAACACACGGGATGCTACGTGTTTTAAGCCTAGTGTGTGTTGTTGTTCTTATAAACAGACTTAACAACAGCACATTCCTAAACACGAGGCAACGCATAACACCGACTAAGAGAGAAACCATACGTACAGACTACGCTAGAGTGTAAATTACATCATGTTTTCCTCTGCGATTCCGAATGAGAAATTCTGATGGAATGAGAACGATATTTTTTTTCAGCCAGCTAAGCAAAGGAAAACGCTATTTGCCGTCTTCCACATTCTGCTAACCTACACATGCTCTTTTGGACTAATCATCCGACATAATCTGACCCGGCACGTGTCTGTTGTGCCTCTTGATCTCAGTTTAATCTCAAAGCAGTTGATGTGTTTTGAAAAGCAGACATTGAGAGACATCGAGAGCCTCGCCTGGCTCCAACTGTCTCGCAAGTCAAGGAGACTTGTTTGTGTCACATGAGCGCTGCTGCAGAATGGATCGTGTCCTCAAACAAACACTTCCACCCAGTTCCAGTGCTTGATAGGGTTGAATTTCAGGGATTTGGCTAGCCACAGAGGCAATGAACCAGCTGACACCAGATCCCTTGGACCCTACATGTCTCATGACCCGGGTGTATTATTTTTATCCTGGGAGTGTCTTGTGTTTCAGCAGTTGCATTGGTAGTTATTTTAGGCCGCTTGACATGTCATAGCCATCCATCCTCCACCCCAGAGACATTATTCCGAGGAGGTCACATTGGGCACTCTCCAATGTGAGAGTCAAATGTGTGCCAGGAGAACATTTTCCACGCAGTCACACTGCCGCCAGCTTGTATGCTTGGCACCGGTCAGGATGGCTCCATGGACACAGGTTGCTTGCGCCAACTTGAAATAAAAGGAACCTGATATATATCTAATCAAGCTTTTTACTATCTTCAGAGGTCTGGTTTTTAGTTCACTAGAAAGTTTTTGTGTTTTGTGAACAAGCGGGACATGTGACATGGACTTCTATTGCATAGTCTGTTCTATGGCGTTCTGCACAACAGAGAGAAACATGGATGTAATCTGACAAGTTGTGGGTCTTCTGTTTGCATTTTCCATCCACAGGATTATCAATCACTGGTAGTTATTTGCTCTTTATGCTTTTTTCCTTTCACATATTTCATGTTTTTATAAACTGATACCGTTTTTTTATATACTGTAATGTACCCAAAATGTACATATATCTCACAGCCTATATTATCTAACAGTTAGTTCTGACCAAGTAATCTGATTAGATGAGAGTCTCTAGTCTCCAGTAATTGAGTATAACAGCACTGGAATGTTTAACTACATGTATCACTCAGCATCCCAGGTGTTTTAACAAATGTTAATTACACCAACTGTGGGTTGCTGCATGGGTGAAAGTAGGTCTGTACGGTCCGCAGTAGTGAGGAGAGAGCAGCTGCCTGCCGAAACCCATATTCAAAACCAGTCACAGAATCACTTTCAGCAAGAAAACAGATCTGATAACGTTACATCATGTTAAACAACGCTTTGTCCGCTTAATAATTGCATCTAAGTTGTTTTATTGACGCCTAAGTTAGATAGAAAGTTAACTTGCTTCTAACACAAGGCTGAATCCCATATCACTCACCAATCCCTGATCAAGGGCACTACTACGTACGCAATAGCTTTTAATTTAACGGTATTTGGGATTCAACCCCAGAACCCAAAAGTTAACAGAGCTGATATTCTAAAGTGGAAAAATAAATATAAACTTCTGAGATATTCAGGACAGTCCACCACCTTCATGTTTTATTCTCCTCAACTTTTGGCTACATAGTCCCGGTAAGAATTTAAAACTCCTTGCACTCGTTAATTACGCCAACTGTCAGTCGCCAGGTCCGCCAGTTGCAGTTAGTTAGTTCTGTCAGTGGTGGAGGGATATGTGATGGCGGAACAAAATAACTGCTTAAATAAATAAATTTATTAGTTAAATATGTTGATAATAAATGGTATTTTTGGAACTGTTGTAAATAAATCAATATCAGACTTGAGGCAGTGCTATTGTGCTGAATATCGGGATGGCTCTGACGCCTTCAGTACTTCAGTACAGCCGTGCGGATATTCATCATAACAGTACTTTCTTTACTGTCATATTGCTTAATTAAACTTTATCTATTTTCTCCTCCCTGCAGCTATGGCGATCATTCCCACCCTCGCTGTGCTTCTCGCTCTGCTTGTCTGCAGTGGAGGTTCATCTCCTACAGAATCTCATCCCCCTCCCAAAGGGTGTGGCCCAGGTGTCCATCCATCTTACCGGCTCCTGTGTGACCTCGAGTCTGTGTGGGGGGTTATTTTAGAAGCCGTGGCATGTGGTGGTGCCATTTCAGCTCTCGTACTTTTCGCTATTCTGCTATCAAAGCTGAAAATGGTGACTGAGCCAGAGCGGCGCAGCGGTGTTGGACCTCTCCTGCTGCTGCTGCTGAGTACAGTTGGGCTGTTCTGCCTGTCTCTGGCATTCATGGTGGGACATGGCGAGACGGTGTGTGTGTTGCGCCGTGGGCTATGGAGCTCACTTTTCGCTCTGTGCTTTTCGTGCCTGTTGGTGCAGGCAGTGCGGCTACGGAAGCTTGCGACGGGGAAACGCAGCCCATCAGGCGGCTCACTCTCGGCGCTGGCATTTGGTCTTGCACTCGTCCAGGGAGTCATCAGTGGAGAGTGGCTGTTACTGACGGTGGCGCGTGAGGGCCGCAGCGCCTGCGATTACCCACCGCTGGACTTTGCACTAATCTGCGGCTACGCATTAGGACTACTCCTTACATCGACAACGGTCTCGCTCGGAGTTCTTTTGTGTGGCGCGAGGCACGTAGATGATGCAGCTAGGAAGAAGAGACACCGATGGAGCTGCAACGGGGTTTGGCTTTTCCTCTCCTGCCTCGTCTCCCTCCTCGTTTGGGCTGCATGGCTCGGGTTTTACCTCTACGGTAAAGCTCCTGGAAAAAACACCACGGCAAGCGAGACAGACGGCGAAGAGCCTGCTCTGGCCATAGCCTTAGTGATGGAGGGGTGGGCACTGCTGCTTTTCCATGCCATCCCAGAAGCCCACCTGTGTCTGCGAATGACCAATCAGAGGGGTGACGAAGGGGGCCAGGATTACTATGATGCACGGCAACCGCAGTCTTCACATGGTTACCGTGATGACGATGAGCTGCCGGCCAATCACAGAGGAGCATACACAGACAGACAGACGTTTTCCATAGAGGAGCACAGCGCAGGTACAGTCATATGTTTGTGCTTATAAACTTATAAATGCATCAGTGATACTTTAGTCATGCATAGTCATTAAAAAACAAACCACAGCACAATATTTACCAAAATATTTTAAAATCACAACTATCACCTAACCAAATTCTGTTCAAATAAAACAATCATTAAAATAATTAAAAAAAAACTTTTGGTGATAACCTTAATGTAGGGCTTAAATGTAAACCCCCACCAAGCCTCCGCCTAACCACAGCATTTATGTTAATACCACCATCTGGATATAAAAGTCTTAATAACGTACATGTAGAGGTTGAGGTTTTGGAGTCTATCTTTAGCCACATTTGAGGAATGAACAATGTTTGAGTAGTAATTCCATACTGATATAAATCATAGACATTGACAATAGTTTAAAGGTGAAAAAAAGACAAAAGAGTAGGACTGAGCACTGAACCCTGAGGAACACCACCGGTTCTAGTAAAAGGATTATATTTTTGTTTGTCAAAGGCAAGAAAACAACACAACACTTGTTACAAAAGATAGAATTTGAGCTAGGCTAGTGCTACATCTGTAATATAATAATAGTTTAATAATAACAATAATAATATATGAATAGTTTTATAATAGTAAAATATGACTGGCTACAAATTGATTTATACAACAGCAATTGATTCAGTCCACTGATTTTAATGAATATTCAATGTTTCTAGAGCGTTTCTAGAGCGTTGAAACGATTGCATCAACATTTTTTATGGATATAACTTCTCCCCGGACAGCACAGTGGTCTGTATGTGTGGAGTTTGCATGTTCTCCCCGTGATTGGTGGGTTTCCTCTAGGTGGACATGCAGATTGGATTAATTGGCGTTCACAAATTGCCTATAATGTCTTTGTGCCCTGCAATGGATTGGCGCCTTGTCCAGGCAGTATTACTTGGAAGGAAAGAAGTATCCTAAGATTGCTCCAACCCACCCCCCCCCCCCCCCAACCAATTAGTCCCTGTATACAGGATAAGCGCTAGAATTAATAACTTCTACCTTAGAATATGAACGCTTGTTAGATGAGAATGAAAAAAACAGATAAAGGGATACCAATTACACCTGAAGCACCTTTAATGCATATTGATCAATTCAATTTATTTATATATTTAGTCAACAGGCTGGAAAGAGAGTGTAGCTTCTGCAGAGCATTAAAGCTAAATTATTTGTTTGAAATAATTGAAACTGTAATGAAACTGCAGGAACACAACATTGCAAACTTGCCATTGTGTATTTATACTGAAAATCATTCCTATGCTCAAATCCGAATCGTGACTATATTTAATATCATTTTTAAATATCCCAGTTAGGAAGCTAAGGTCAGAGCACAGGGTCAACCGTCACATGGTGTCCCCAGAGCAGGCAAGGACCTTGGTCAAAGGTTTAACAGTAGCAGCTTGAACCCCCGACCTTCTAATCAGTAACCCAGCCCTTTAACCATCTGAGCCACCACTGCCCTGCTTGTTCTATTGAAGAACTGCTCTCTTGCTTGTGTTACCTTGCTAAAGTAAAATTATTTAAACTTGGACACCTGTGATGTCACAATATTTGTATTTGTGCATTAATGTGCAAGGTTCATACCAGTATGAAAAAATTACACCTAAACCCTTGTATACTCAATACACTAATTTTAATGTTGCTTAGCAACCAAGTTTTACGAGTTGTACAAGAGTTAATACACACATTGCATGGTGGAAGAACTGTTTATTGAAAATATTATTAATAATACATTCAGTTTGTTGCTAAATGCTGGATTTTAAACTATTTCCTTGGTTTTAGTGCATCATGTCTATTAAAAAAAAATTGTTATTTAACATGATGATACATTTTTCTGTTTCATGGCTGACTTACTATAACCAGTTCAGTGCCAGTCTTCTTAAATAGAATCAGACATGACATGGGGTGACTATATTTATGTGTGTGTGTGTGTGTGTGTGAGATAGGCATGCAGGCCGGAGGTTACCACCCTTCGGTAATACGACCCACACCTCAATTCCGAAGCCACGTGTACCAGCCCACTGAGATGGCCCTGCTCATGAACGGAGGAACGGTGAATATGTGACGCAGAGTCTACTCACACTTACACACACACTCACTTACGCACACACACTGTTACGGAACACTTTTTCTCCTTGTCTCGCAGATTCCCACGGCTCCCCCGAACTACACAGGAAGGCATCTGTGGTGAATGGCGTAAGCACCCGGATGAGACCAGCTCTGTGTGATGCCACAGGGTCAAAGGGCGTGATGGTGTGGAGAGGCTAAACTGATAGTTTTACTTAAGCTGTGCTTTCATATGATATTGTAATAACGTAATAATCTCTCAAAGTTAACCTGAAGCTGAGCGATGGTTCCCGTATGGACTGCGCAGTCGTGTTGCACTGACGGTGATGGTGACAAATACAGCTGCTTTCACAACAGGGTTTTTTTTTTTCCTCACTAAAGCAATTAAGTGATATACCACTATTAGTGTACATCCCAACACTCGCACCAGTGGTACTAATAGGAGCGAACTAGCCAGTATTGTCCTTATCAGTACTAAAGATTCGATTTTTGTTTTAGTTCTACATTTAGTTCTACAAGGATGAATCGTCTTGTGTGACAGGTGGTCGTACAAAATGGTGGTGGAAATTAAAAAGTTATTAAGTTGATGATTGAGCTCTTTTAGCTGTGAACTACAGAACTGTGCAGAAGTCTTATTGCTTTCATTTTAGGATTTTAATATGGATTCGGTACAAAAACATTTCTGATTTTCAAACATCAGAATTCCACCACAAAATTAAAGTGCAAAAAATATATATATTTGTAGCCAGAAGTGAAGGCAGCACATTAAATAAGCAACGACTTTCCAGACAAAAAAAACTAAATGTAAGTTGTCGGATTCTGCATGCAAAAAAAGTAGCAGGTCCAACAAAACGTAAATTGTACCTGAGACTGAAGGGTCCTCAAAAAAGCATCGTCAAGCCAAATACCGACTTTGTTTTCTTATTAATTGTTAAATTATGTTTTTATTTTTTTTTGGTTTGTTTGTTTAATTGATTTCTTGGTTTTTGAAGACTTCCTTGTTCTACAGCATTTCTTTGTATATGTCTGAGATCTAAAACTTGTGCACAGTACTGTATATAACTGGCCAGGTGAATTGAACGGGTTTAATCTGAACTTCAGTAACTCAAAAACATGAATCAAATTTTCGAATAGTTGTGAAATTCATACGCTCCGCCTCTAATGAACAGATCATTTCTTTATATTGAATTTCTGAAACTTTCCAAACTTGAGCATGTCCATTTAAAAATTCCTATGTTTTATTTGTTTATTTTACAAACCAATACCATGATTATTGCTTTGAAATATAACTGCAGCAAGGACTATATACATATACTGTATATGGAATACATACAGGAATACAGCAATAAAAATGGACAGCGTTCTCTTGTCCATCTACCTCCGCTAGCTTCTCGACGCAATCCTGGTGGGCTCAGTGGAAGTCGAGATTTACAGTCGTGAAGGATATCAATGAGGAGGATTGAATAGTAAAAATTTATTAGGATTGTAAATCTATTCTGCGGGAGTCTGTGAACAGATTGCTAGCTACTAGTGGATCATCAGTGGACCATCAGAGACCCAGTGGATTCTGATAGTGACTGTGAATTATTAGGTACTTGCTAGTTAATGGATCATCAGAACCGAGTTAACGTCCCAGCAGTAATCATTTATTAAGAAAACAGAGGGTTACGTCACATCTGCGTTTTTATTTTTGCATAATTGATATGCTATATTCTTCTCACATTAGGAGTTTGAGCTCAAGTAGGACGAGAATATTAATGCGGCAATATTTTCCACATGCAGTACTGCGCAAAAGTATTTTTAGATACTATAAATACACACGTTTTAGCTTGGAGGTCAGTTTAAAAAGAAGAAGTGCTTTTTAGATGTACAAATGTTTTTGCCCCAAAATAATGTAATAATATTCTAATAATAAAAAGAAAGAAAGAAAGAAAGAAAGAAAGAAAGAAAGAAAGAAAGAAGGGCATTTGTGTCCATCAGAAAGTGATGTTACATGGAACTCTTACATGGAACACACAAAAAAGCAATCTGCAAAGACCGAGGTGAGAATGGCAGTCACACATTAGACCTGAGACTGTTCATGCCTTCTTTTCTTTATTACTTTTCTTTTTTGTTTTTTTTTGTTTACTATTTGTTGCTCTTTATGATAGATTTAATAAGTAGAACATATTTTGTTGGATTATTTAAAAAGGCATTTTTATTATATTTCTTTTGACAGACGACATATACAAGATCCAAACATCCTCTTCATCTAATAGATTTTAATAATAGTAACAATAATAATAATAATAATGATAATAATAATAATTTCAAAGCACCTTAAGGATAATATTACCATTTAGGTTAGCATTATGAATGCGATGAAATCATTGTTTTGTTTAGTTTTGGGGGTTTTTGTATATGGTGTGTATCCTTCTGTTATCCTTGTTCTGTTTTTCTGCTATTAGTAACCTGTCCTCTTTATGTAAATTGCTATGTGTGTGAGACATCTGGGTGGGATGCAGGACTGAAGCAGTGTGTTGTTTAACACAGCAAATCCTGTAATCATTAGCAGTGGGTCAGAGATGAGACGGAAAGCATGACACAGGGATAATCAAAAAGCAGAACAGGAAAAACATGGAAATTAATCATTACAAATGGGACTGGAATTTCTTGTAAAGGAAATATGGAGGCTGGTGATGGAAAACTGGCTCTCCAACTTTTCTGTCTAGAAGTAAGATTCAAATTATTTGTCACACATACCTTACAGAAAATAGCTTGATCCATACCATTTGATTGATACTAACCACACCCACATAGGGCTCAAACCCACAATCCCTGGCTTAGGTCCCAGTGCCTTATCCATTAGGCCACAGGGGCTTAAACAAAAGACTATGACTACCAAGTTTTGTGCTTTTACTGTCATTGTTGGTTTTGTACAATAGGCTCATTGTTCGGATCGTTCGGCACCAGTGACGCCACCATATTTACATCACGCCTAGACTCTTCACAAAATGCATACTGTTCCCAGAGCAGTGGCTTCTCCATAAACACGCCACTCACTAGGAAGGTATCTTTTGTCAGGTACTTAAGCTGATTAGCTGCTGCACACTCGTTAGCATCCATTCTTTCTGGTTTAATCTGTGCAGAAAATGAGCTTTAACTCAACACTGAATGGAAATAAAAAGGAAAGGAAAAAAGTGTGAGACATGACTAGTGTGAGAGAATAGAAATATAACAACTGCATAAGAGCTGAACTGCACAGAGATAACGGACCAATGAGAGGAAAGGGGCGGAGACTGGAGCGGAATCAAAAACCAAGAGCTTATGATCCTGTGGAAGCAAACATTCTGAGCTCTGAACCACACACCATGATGAGAGAAGGAATTAGTCATGATGTGATGAATGTAATTGATTCGGGTAATTAAGGAGTTGTTTCATAGGTTAATGGCAGCACTGTGACCCTGGTTCGAGAGTTTCATGGTTTCCCCTGTTCTTTCATCAGAAAGATCAGAAACATACCAGCCTCGTCTTGGGATAAAGCGCCGTACCTGACATCAGAGTGTGACTGTGACAAGAAAAAAGCGCTGAGTGTGAAAGCAGCTGGTATCCTTGACGTAATGGTACTGTATTAATATAAACTAGCCAGTTTTGCCTGTTCTGTTTAATACAAAGCACTATTTGGGATACGTTTACCAATAACACATCAGTCAATATAGTGTTACTGATATAAATAATCATTTTTATGGAGAGACAGAAGGTGTTTCTTTGTTTTTATATTTTCTAACAGCTCATTTGGTTAATTGCTGAACTTGTAAAGAAATCTGCTTAGTTACTAACGAAGGGATGAAGACAATCAGACAAACTTTCCTTGGTTTAACCACAACTTCACTTTGCCATTCTGTTTTTTTCTTGTTTGTTTGTTTGTTTGTTTGTTTTGCTTTTTCATTATAACACAGACTATTGTAAAAGTAAAAAGTTTTGTAAAAGTAAAAGGCCATAGTTTTGATAAGAAAGGCTGATGCAGGAGTCTTTGTGTTGATTTTCTTTTGTTTTGCTATTCAGGGATGTGTTTCTGTGCACTTTACGACATGATGCTGTACTAATGCAGATTCTCATTCATTTCCAACCTTGGTGTTGAATAGTTCCTCTCTCTCTCTCTCTCTCTCTCTCTCTCTCTCTCTTCTCTTCAAAGTGAATTTTCTAACTTGTTAAAAAGTTGTTTGGAAAAGCGGTTTTGTAACTATTTTGTGAGCAGTGTGTTGCGATTTAGGCTTATTTTATAGTAAGAGTAACTGAATATGAGTAGCACTTTAAATAGATGAAGGATTGTAACGTTGTCCGTGCTTTCGTTAACACTTTTGTTTAATGGCGGTATTAGTGGTGTAATTTTTTTTTTTTTGCACGCTTTGGTATAAACGCTTCTGATGAATTGTCCTGGACCATGGAGCGTGTTGAATTAGTCTGCCAAGGGATTACAAGATCATCCCCACCTGTACCTCTTCCTCCTTCTCCTCCTCCTCCTCACGTCACAGTACTCCCCTTGGGTTGATACATGGTGCAGACTTGGATGATCCGCTTCGACGTTGGACGGTTCCATTTCATATCACGATGGGGGTGGAGGGTCCGGTGGGCTGGATTTTACGAGGTGGGCGGAAATAATCGTTGCACATGTTTATGTTCATACAGTACAGTCGTGCTAATTACATTGTGCAGTTTATTTGATTTCTGTGTCTCCTCTTTGACAATAAAGCTAACCACGGCACACAAACTGTCTTCTGGCTTTACTTTAAAAAATAAACAAGAAGGTAAACACATGCACTTATACATACATGCATATATATTTTGTAGGTACATTTTTTTGTTAACACAATATATTCCTGTCTCTCTGTCAAGGCTGCTAAAAATATGTCCTGTATTGCGCACAGCATGAACTGCAAGAGTGCCCTATTGTGGTTATAGATATGTGAGCTACGGAGAAATCCTGTGCAAAACATGAGCAGTTATCTAATATATAGATATTAGTAAGATAAATTCTATTAAATTGATCTATTGATAATTAATCGTTAATATATCGAAATTAGATTTGAGTATAACTACAAATAAAGTAAAATGCAACATAATGTCTATTTTATTTACATTAGTGTTAAGATTGTGTTCACATTTAAGTAACAGTCTCTAAACCTGAGTACAGAAAATATTCACTACACAACCATGATTTTTTTTCTCAGCGCTCTTTCCACAAAAATCATAGCTGTCCTTCATATTAATGATGAATCGCTCCTATGTAATTTTATTGAATTATCCTAT
The DNA here is from genome assembly GCA_011419295.1 of Clarias macrocephalus. Taxonomy (NCBI): domain Eukaryota; kingdom Metazoa; phylum Chordata; class Actinopteri; order Siluriformes; family Clariidae; genus Clarias; species Clarias macrocephalus. Next base: position 23,562 of record JAAGKR010003299.1, read on the forward strand.
TATACTCATCCAATCAAGTGGTGTAATTGACTGTACAATGGTCTTTAAAAATTAATGCAGTCATGATTCATGGTGTACAAAATTCCCTTTCTTTAGCATTGAACTACTACTATATAAACTTTTTTTTCCTCAATATTGTAGTGTTATGGCTATTTCCTAAAAATGGTGATTTTTACACCTCAAGACTGTCAATTTGGGAACACCAATTAGCATGTCTTTGGACTGATGAAGGAAACCCACCACAGACCCCGAGGCGGGAATAGAACACAAACCCTGGAGGTGCAAACGTACAGGCTTAACCCAAGCTACTATTCTTTAAGAGGCTCTGAAATGGAGAGGTATAACTCTGATTTTTAAAAACTAATAATAATAATGTTTGAATTTTAACATGGTATTAACATCTTACATTTATACAAATAATTATCAGAGTTGGCTGCATAAATGGTTTGGAAAGGAAGATGGAATAGGCACGAGATCTAAATATTACAGATGAAACCAATAGAAGAGGTCTTCAGTGTGTTAGAGACGTCTTAACTACTCAGGAGATCAGGTCTGAGGTGTTGTGTAACTCTCACACACATCTATGTTTGGATGAAGGACATTTTAGGAGAGTTTAGGAGCTACATGGGACTCTGACACCCTGTACACCCTGACACACAGTCTCTGTGGTCAAAAAGAGAGAAAGAAAGAAGAAGAAGAATTAACAAAATGCTTTGGTGCACTGGATGTGAGGAATGACTTATTAAAGTCTTTAAATGATCCACTGAAAGTACTAATTACAGAACTGCACCATAAATGAGGTATAATTATAATAATTAGAATAATTATACATTTCCTAGCATCACTGCTTCACTGTTTAGCTTTTTTTTTATATTTATTCGTTTTAAACCATGTTACAGCGCGCGCACACACACACGTGTTTATGGCTAATGTTTATACCTTGTGTGGTTAAAATATTTGTAATGCTAAATATTTATAACGAGCAGTTGTTGCTAGGCACGTGCGCACTGGCGCTACCAAGGAAGCGTATCGAAGCACTTCCGGGTTACTTCCGCGTTGCCGACGAGTCGAGGTTATTTTTCCCCACGTGTAATATATCAGTAAGTTTTTGACTTGTGTGTTTGTTTTGCAGTTAAAAATGTGCTCGGTTTGTGTGTTTGTGTTGGTGTTCTGTTTACGGGTTTTTTTTGTGTATATTTCTATCTAATCTCTCTGTGTATATTACAAGTGCTTTAGGTGTGTGTTTTTCAGCTAAACAAAGGGATAAAACTCCTGTATTTTGACTCCATATGGAGTGTGTACATTTAGTCTACAGTTTTTCTGACCCCTGAACACACACGTCCATTTTGCTCTGGATGTGTGCCTGGAAGTTACAGATCAACAACAAGTGCTAACTTTACTGCTCAGGATCTGAAGCACTTCTTCTTTTTAGTAAAAATCCTAAGATCTGGACTTGTAGGTGACCGGCACAGTGTGAGCGTGGATTAAACTTGATCACTCTTAGACACTGTGGACAAAATACACCCCATTTTTATAATGTACAGGCAGAATTTTGGGCTCACGGGTTAAGATCATGAAAAAAAAATCTTATGCAATTATTTGACAGTAATTTGGTCAATTTTAATGTGATAACATCTTGTATTTTGCTTGCTCATACCACGCTTTTACCAAAAGAGTGTAGGCGAATCACACCCATATACAGTATACTCTGATTAGCCATAACATCATGACGACCCACCTAATATTGAGATGGTCTCCCTTTGGACCCCATTTTGTCACAACCAGCATTAATTTTTTTTCCTCAATTTGATCTACACTAGTGCTATTGGACAGGACTACACGGGCCAGCCTCGACTCCCCATGTGCATCAATGTTCCTTGATCACCAATGACCCTGTCGCCAGTTCACTGGTTTTCCTTCTTTGGATCACTGTTGCTATGTCCTGACCACTAGGAACATCCTACAAGAGCTGCAGTTTTGGAGTTGCTCTGACTCAGCGCTCTATCCATCACCATCTGACCCTTCTCACACAAACTCATTTTTTTCCGCTTTCAATACATCAACTTCAGGACAAAATGTTCAATGCTGCCTAATATATCCCACCCACTTCCAGCCACCATTGTAACGAGATATTGAAAATGTAGCCACTGTGAGACGCAACAAATTGTGATGGATAGACGACTCCAAAACTGCAGCTCTTGTGGGATGTTCCCACGCTGCAGTGGTCAGGACATACCAAAAGTGATCCAAGGAAGGAATACCAGTGAACTGGTGACAGAGTCATGAGTGGACAAGTATCAAACTGAGGGAAAAAAGGTTAACGCTGGTTGTGATAGAAAGGTGTCAGAACACAGTGCATTAGTGTTATAATGGCAGAAGGGGGGAAACCACAGCATTAAAAAAAAATTCTCTTCACTGGAATCCAAATATTACCCAAGTGAGGACGGGTTTCCTGTAGTGTTTGGTTGCTTCCATTTGTTGTCTCAGGAAGCACCGTCACTCTCCATTTCATCGCAAAACATGGTATTGGTGCTACAAAGTGTCTGACCTGAGTGTAGTGCTCGTAACTATTTGAATTCAAATCTTTCAACGGTCTTAACTGTCATTCAGTTGAAACTTTGCAAAACCTGAAAAAGTGTATTATTCTAAAATGCTAAATTCTTATAATATTGCAACATGGTTACGGACACACATTTTTTTTGGGGGGGGGGTCCTTAATTTTGCACAGAATGATTTAATTTAAGCAACTTTTTTTTTTCAAGTCAGATGCTTCTAGAAGCTTACACCAATTTTATTATCAATACTCAAAGAAATATGTTATTGTTAGTGAGACAGTATGACACTGAAAAATGGCCATTTTTGTGGCTTGTATAAAATCATCTCTCCGAAACGGCTGAAGTTAGCAATTTGAAATTTTTAGGGAAGCGAGATTAGTCATTTCCATGTTGCATAAACTTCAGTAGTAGCTTTTTTACCACACACATTTTCTGTATTATATAACATAAAAAATGTTAAATAAAATCTGCACCAGTACTGTGTTTTGGCCGATTATACATACAGTAGTTCCTCACACTTCCTCACAGAGAGACATGAGGAGGAGAGACAACCAGACTCAGCAAAATAATTGTATTGCGATATGTTTGTCCCCTGAAAGTACTGAGAGTTTCATTAATTATTGGTTTTACAGAAGGCTGCAATCTGAGAGAGAGAGAGAGAGAGAGAGATGAAGGAAGAGATTCAAGAAGGTGTAAAAACAAGAGATGTTGGAGTTCCAGAAAAAGAGAGGAAGAAAAAGAAGACGAAAAAGGTAAAGGACGAGGAGACGGAAGAGAACGTCGTCGAAGGTGCTGAGAAGAGCAGCAATATCCCGGAAAAGGAGCAGAAGAAAAAAAAGACAAAAAGACCAAAAGAAGAAGATGGCGAGAGAAGTGTAGAAACGAGGGATGTAGGGGTTCCGGACAAAGAGCAAAAGAAAAAGGTAAAGAAAGAGGAAGAGCTGGAAGAGGATGATGAGGAACGTCAAGAAACCAGCGACGGGAGTCTTCCTGACAAGCAGAAGAAGAAGAAGAAGAAAAAGTCTGAGGAAGAAGATGGAGCAAAGGATAAAGGAGAAGGGAAGAAAAAGAAGAAGAAGAACAAGCAAGATGTAGAAAAGGATGAAGAAGAGATGGAGTCGGAGGACGGTGCGATAGAGCAGAAAGACCTGAAGAGAAAAAAGGTGAGTGAAGAACGCGAAAGAATGGAGGAATGCAGAGAGAAAGGAAAGAAGAAGAAATCTGAGGAGAGTGGCACCAAAGAGGAAGCGTCGCAAAAACCATCGAAGAAGAAAAAGAAAAGGAGCGAAGGTGGTGGAGAAGAAGAGGATGGAAACGGAGACGAGATCGCAGAAGCGGAGCTGAACAAAGAGGTGGAGAGGAAGAAGAAAAAGAAAAAGAAGAACGAAGCAGAAGAAGGAGGAAGAGGTGAAGCTCAGGCGGGAGACGAGCAGGAGAGAGAGACTGAGGAGGAGGACGAGGCGGAAAAGACCATGATGACGACAAAGAAGAAGAAAAAGAAGAAGGACGAGGGTGGAGCAATTGATGAACGAGAAGAGCAATGCAAGAAGAAGGTGTTGATGAGGGAGAAGAACGCTGGACCTGAAGAGGAGAGACCTGGGAGAGGCGCCGAGGACGACAGAAATCCAGCAGGGCAGAAAAAAAAGCAGAAGAAGAGAAAAGATGGAGCGGCTGATGAGCAGACAGTGGAGAGGAAAGTGAAGAAGGAACAAGGAGAGGACGAGGAGGACGGAAACAAGGGTGGACAGGTGGGTGACAGATTTGAGATCAAGTCCTTCCTGTAACGGCGTTACCGATAGCGACAGGTGTGACATCAGAGCATCATGTGACCCATGATTTTGTTTAGAAAGAACGGAAATGCAGCATGAACTGTAAACAATCCGGTTGTGTTTCAGGGTGGAGTTTAGCAGACCTGTGTGATGTAACGTATTGAACAGTTCGATCGATCTTCAGTCGGTCGACTCGATTGATTTGATTTTAATCAGTTTTCCATCCGGAATCGATTCACACATTATAAAATCATTTTAGTAAACATGAAATCGTTAAGTGGTCTAAAATTGACAAATTCCTTAAAAATATATCGTTTGCGTTTTACAGAAAATACAAACCGCTTTCATCTTCCACAAATACTTGCGTTTTTCAACATCAACAGATTATGATTTGTTTGTTTATTTAAGGAGTTATTTTGCTCTGCCCACACAATCCTATCCTTACGCGCCTGGTTTAACTAACTGGTGGAGCATACAAGGTAGTGTTAAACTCTTAGCGGTACTCTGCAGCCACAAGCTGAGGAGAATAAACCATGGAGGTGGTGGACATTCCTGAGAAAATTTACCTCAGATTTACTTTAGATTTCCACTTATTACACTTAAGAATATCAGCTCCAGTAACTTCCAGGGTCTGGGGTCGGATCCCAAATAGTATAGTGTTAAATGGAATGCTAGTTCTCTATGTAGGGTCTACGATCTCTTGTTCTTGGGTTTTGTCAAGCAGCTGCTCTCTCCTCGGTACTGCAGACTGTAAAGACCCACTTTCGCCCACGCTGAGACCCACAGTTAGTGTCATTAACCACTGTACAACACCTGGGACACGACCAGTCGTACATATAGTTACACTTCACAGTGCTGTTACTGTCTATCATCATCACTCGCGGAATAATGCCTCTCGTCCAATCGGATCACTTTGTTTTTCTACCATAAACCCTGTTAGAAATCTTGCTGCTTGAGACGAATCCGTCTCATTAGTGCCGTTGAATACAATTAAAATTCACAATGACGTTTACCTTTATCGTGTCGTATCTTTTTATACGCTTAACGTCACATGTAATAACAAACTTATTGGAGGCAGCCGAATGTGGAGTTTTTTTTTTATGATAAAATTATTACATTTTATTACAGGTTTTGGTTATTTTTTTTACTATTAATTGACTTTTATTATATTTATTATGAATAAAGTTGCGTTTTTTTTTCAAACATAATAAATAAACAAATGCATTTCGTAAAGAGTAAGGATGAATATAACAGCAGTTATCAAAAACCGCATACATACTATCTGGAATTTCCTTCAGAATCAATAAAGTATCCATCTAAACTCATTGAAGTTTTTTTTTTTTTTTTTCCATCTACAGAGCGGCTGTGTTCAGTTCGTATCCGCAAAGCTGGGAAACCAAGATGAGAGTTCTATCGACCTGGTAACACTGCGCTGTTAACATGTTTATCACACACACAGTGAAAATGCACAGTCTGATGTGGTGTTGTGATTTTTCAGGACCGCAGAGTCGCGTTGCAAAAGGACATCGATAAAGAATCCCAACCCAAATCGGTACATACATTAAACACACACACTCTCCTGTGGTATAAACACAGTTTTTAAGTCTGAGATAACCCACTCTGTGTCATGCTGTTGATGGAAATTAATCAGTAACAAACCCGGGTGACGGAGCAGACTCGATGAAAATTGCCACGCGAAAATTGGTTGTTTTCCCATAACATCAGGTCCTGAAGTGTTTTATCACTGACATGTTCTCCTTCAAGCGTTACATTGTATCACTCTATAGTCATGTCTGTTTTTGCTTCTAGCAGCTATAAACAGTCGCTCCCTTGGCAGCCCATCCTGCTACAGTACTCGCCTCTGTTACAAAGCACTGACCGTCGAGTCACGCAACGCTAACGAGCCCGCTCGATCACCCGGACATCGCAAGTTTGTTTCCCGGGTGATGCTGTAGCCTCCCACAGCCGGGGGCCTGGAGAGAGAGCTGATTGGACGAGCCCTCTTAGCGGGGTGGGATAGTCAATCAGGGCGCGTCTATGAGCTCGCGCAACCGGAAAGAGTGGATGGCGGTGTCCTCCGAGTGCGTTGCGTCGCCCCCAACGGTGCATGAGCAAGCGAATGTGGGCAGTTGGCGTCACAAGATTCGGAGGAAACACGTGATAGTCGGCAGATGGCCCACCCGATTGGTAGTATTAGACTTAATGTGGGAGCCCCCTATTGACAACCCAAATTGTCCATGACTACATTAGCGAGAAAAATGGGAGAAAGAATGTAATAAAAAAAATTATAATAATAAATCACTGACACTGGAGACTCCTTCCACAGGTGTTCAAAAAAAAATGAATGAATTGAGTGTTAAAGCAATTTTTCTCAAAATGTGGGCATCGACCCCCTATTGAGCCATAAGGGTACTGCACGTGGGTATCAGGTTTTAAGTTTTTTAATTAACTAATAATTTTCAAGTAACAAGGGCACTCGTGATTAAAGGTTACAATGGGCTGCGGCCTTTTTAAGTCTGCTCTAAATAATCTTTATCTTTGTGTGTGTGTAGAGTTTCGGTCAGTGGGACACGGCGCAGTTTGACAGCTCGGAGCGACAGCAGAAGTTCCTGCGATTGATGGGCGGGTTAAAGAAGGGCGGCCAGCCGACGGGACCGGGCGCCGGACGCTTCAACATGGCCCTGGGTAGGCAGGGCCAGGAGACGCTGCAGCAAGGCCTCATGGGACAGTTTGAGCGGGCGCAGAACCGGCGGATGGACTTTCAGAACAGAGGGGCGGGACTCGGGTTCTCGGCGCCACCCAATAAGACGTTTTATATCGACGCGAACGCTCAGAGCGAGAACTCGACGCGGTTCGACGATTGACGCGAGCATGGGAAGCTTATTGCTGGAGAAAGACAGAGAGCGTCTGTGTAACATGGGAATATACAAGATCACAAACAAGTACAGAGTCTCGGTGGAATTTTATTAGCTTTTAGAGACGTTAAGTCCGTTCAGATTTGTATTGTGATTCTGTGCTCGATTATTATGTTATTTGTACGTTTTCATTTGAGGTGGGAAAATGCTACGGTTCCTCTATAATCCTGCAGGTGGCACACTAAGCTGTTCACACAGCGCCACCTCCTGTCTGGTAGGAACAAATTTGCTTTTTTTTTTTTTTTTTTTAAGAATTATAATAAAATCTGGAACAAAAATGTTATCGAATCAGGATATTTAAAAAATCGCAATACAGACCAAATCGGCACTTCAGTATCGTGATATCATATCGGGGCATCCCTGGTCATCCAGTACAGAGGGCCCTGTTATCTTATTTCTTTCATTAGAGCTCATTCAGCCTGCATTTTATTCAATAGTTCCATGAAACCACTCGTTTTCTTCTTTGTATTTCACTTTATTTGGACTGCTGTAAATACACGATCTCTCCATGTACAGAAATGAAACCATTTACAATAAGAAATAAAAATCAGGAAGACTTATAGAATAAAAACAGACAGACAGACAAATGAAATCGTCTCTGAGCACATTTGCTCATGCTGTGCACAGAGGCTTGAAAACAGTGCACATGAAAGAGGTGGGGAGAAAAAAAAAACAATAAAAATAAACGAGCGTTACTTCACAAACTCCCGCTGGAGGGGAGGAAAGCTGGCAGATCTTGGGTTCTGAGCCACGCGCCTCAACTCCAGTTTGTTTCAGAAAAGAGAAAGCAAGGATTCGACTCGTCTATGCTAACGGGGTCAGAGTGCTCCTTTCTAATATAACTGGCTTCAATGATTCCAGTTGATTGACGTCCACATCATCGCTAGAGTCACGGTACAAGTGTGTGTGTGTGTGAAGCTGTGTGTTCCGGGGTCAAGTTTGCCACTCGTAGCCGCTCACGCCTGCAGGTACTCCGGCTGCACTCGCGCCACTTTGCGGAACTCTTTATTGTGCGTTCGAGGACACTGCATCTCACACCAGCTGATGGGAACCATCTGTACTCCTGTAACACACACACACACACACACACACACATTATTTCTGTTCTAGTTTCCCGCGCTCACAAACCTCCATCTTTTTTTCTTACGGCTAAAACAAGCAGGTCTCGTATTCCTTCAGTAGTTTTAAATACAAGGGGCATTCAAGTCAAACCGGGACTTGTGAATGAAGGAGTAAAAGAAAAAAAAAAAAAGGCGATTGATGTTTACAGAAGACTTGAAGACACAATACAATGATGAAACTCTGAGCCGCAGTAAAACATTTGAGGAACACCTGATCCTTGAAAATATCAATTCAGTTCCAAGACATGTTTGACCCATTAAAGGAGTTCCTGGGAGGCCGGCAGGTGAATCAGACAAGAAGTCCAATTACTGAGAAAACTTTAGTAACACTGGGATAAGTGCATTAGTGTAGCAGGGGATTATATAGAGAAATAAAGGGGGGGGATTTTACTCTCAGCACTGTGTTCTGTACAATCAAAAGTCCTGGTTTGACTTGAACGCCCCTTGCTTGTACCAAGGAGTCAGTCTGAAAACACATGAACTTTAGACCTGAGGTTCAGTGATGTGTGTTTAATGATCCAATGAGGTGCAGATGTAGAAAACAGAATGAAATCAAAATCCAGATGAAAGTCTGTGGTGTTTTTTGGAAAAAATTAGAGTCCATTCTATTCACTATGAGTCCCGGTTTTATCTTTTTTACTCCGCCTGCTTTTCAGTTTCAAAGCATAAAACGGTGCGCGCCACTTAAAAAAAAAACATTTAATTAATTAAAATGAGCACTGAACAGCTTTCACTCGATACACAGCGCGAGTCTCAAACTGCAGCCACACACACACACAGTATGAAAGGAGATTTCACTTTCAACATCTGCTGAATAATGTACATAATTCACAAAACATAAAGTGTGCCTTGTATAACTTAAAGCTCTGGGTCCGGTGTAAGAGCCACAGCTAGTGCACTAGATAATGCGCATGAGGGTCACGACTTATTGTATTCATTTATTAATGAATACATTAAGGCTGTTTTTTTTTCCTTCATTTTTTTTTTGCATCAACCGCATGGACAAAACTCTAACCAGACCATATTTTCTGCCCTTCCCACCCTCACCCCTCCGTGGGTAACTGGGTCACATCATCTGTCCTGTAGTGACCTTTCTAAGCTGAAATGCTGAACCTGTCTGTCACCGTCTGATTAATTACCGTTTCAGGGAAGTCGCTCACACTTCAGTGGATCTGAACTATTTTCATGAAGGTTGTTGTTCTCACACACACACACACACACACACACACACACACACACACACACACACACACACACACACAGTCATTTACACTCACCGAACCCCAGCTTGTTAAACAAGCTCTGCTGTGTTTACACAAAAAAAAAAAGTTTTAAACACACTCTGCTGCGTCCAGGAATTCACAAACACTTTCTCTTAAAACTAAACGGGTCTCTAATGGAACAGTCTGAAATGTTTATTAGACAAAGTGCACAGGGTTCACCGTTTTATTCACACCACATAGTCAACATCTACCTGTTTTACTCATCTATGAGTCTCTCTATACATTTATCTATTCATTATTCTCTACCTGCATCACTCTCTGTCTGTCTGCATTCGTCTAGACAGTCTACCTGTCTGTCTCTATGGCAACCTGTGTCGATCACGCTATCCCTTTATCAATACCATGTATCTGTCTGTCTAATCTGTTCGACTGGACTTCTCCCTCAAGCACATTAATATAAACCTGCGCTGCTGTTAGAGGAAACTAATCAACACTTCTTGACCAATCGGAATCCCCTGTTTGTACACATATTGCGATTGTGATTTTAAACCGCGATATGTAAATTATTAAAATGTAAAAAAAATTTTTTAAAAGTTTCATAATAAAACGTATGTATCCAGACCAACAGCAAATAATGGCACAGATTAGCTTAGGTTAAGAGGGGCCAATATTTTAACGCAGCATCTCAAAAGCTGGTTAGAAAAAGTTACATTCTGCAGCATTCTGTGGTTAAACAATTACGTTTCGATATCGTCCGGCACTAAGACGTACGCACAGTGGGCGTGTCCACTCACCTGCCTCGCTGTGGGCTACGACCACACCCAGTTCGTTCTCCGCCGTGGTCAGCAGGTAGTTCGACTGCACGTCGCCCAGTGAGATCTGACCAATTGGGGTCAAGGGTCAACAACCAAAACAAAAAAAATAATCCAACAGATGTCTTACACGAACAACATCAAAGCGATCACATGATCAAAGGATACCACTTTGGCGAGGACGATGTCACCGGGCCGGAAACTCTTATACGTCTCCACCTGCGACGGGAAAGAAATGATTACAAGACACAAAAAATAAATATATAAACTAATTGTTATATTTTAGACTAAAAAAAAAACATACACAGTCTATCCTTCAATATTTTATTTCATATTCAATATTTTGTACTCCTAGCTACTTCTAGCTTTGTTTTTAGAGAATGTTTTTCCCATATAATCGTTGATGTGAGGGGGAAAAAAAATCTAGAAAACACTTGTACGTTATCAAAAATATATTTAGTTTAACTGGTAGTATTAAAGAAAATGTACATGTACTGTATATGAAGTCGGGGGTTAAATACTAATGCACGTCAGGAAATTTGAAAACAATCATTTTCATTCCATTTCACAACTATGTGCCTCTTTTTGTTGGTCTATCAGATAAAATCCGCAAAAAAAAAAAAAAAAAAAATACATTTATGTTTGTGGTTGTAACATGACAAAATCTGGAAAAGTTCACTTTTGCAAGGCACTGTGTGTGTGCGTGCGCGCATCTCTCTATAGCTCTGGGGGGGGGGGGGAGATAACTGCAAAATAGTCCATTTCCTATGTTCCTATGTGTTTTTTTTTGTTGTTTTTTCCCTTACATCTGCATGTGTTGGTGAGATGAACAGTTCTGTTTAATTTTTTGTGAACTGCTGACATTATTTCTCCTAAATTCAAAATATAACTATTGTTATTTAGAGCGTCTATTTAAAGGAAATGACATCATCACAACACATCAGAATAACCCCAGATCATGCAGTATTTGCAGAGCGTTAATAACTCAAATAGAACAAAATGCAAATAATTTGTAAACAAATTGTGTGAATGCTTTGGGCAAATAACATTAAGAAATCAGTATTTTGCATGCTCTCCACCAGTTTTTTCACATTGCTGTTGGGTAACTTTACACAACCTTTTAGCAAAAAAACAAACATCATGTGATCATCCATCTTCCTCTTTATGACATTCCAGAAGGTTCCTGGAGTAAATTGCAGTGCACTCTTTATCTCCACCCCCCCCCCCGAGCTGTACATATAAGGTAATAGTGGTGTTATAACTCCCTAAAGATCAGAAAACAAAACAGTTTCTAAAAAAACATATCTATATAAATAAAGCATCCTCACTTTGTCTTTCTCTGTCGCTCTCACGTCTTCTTTCCTGCAGAAAGCGAGAGAGAGAGAATATCAGTTCACGCTCTGCAGTTCACCCCTGAAAGTGCCTCAGGGGGAACAAGTGAAGCTTTGTGGATTTCCTGGAAATGCACAGTGTGTGTGTGTGTGTGTGTGTGTGTGTGTGTGTGTGTCCCTCTTTACTACATCTGCACAGGTTTATACAAATCACCCGCACACTTGCATTCCTCAAACACGACGTTTTCTGTACATTTCCCCTAGTGTCACACCAGGATACACACACACCTCTCTCTCTCTCCTGAACATCTCTCTCGCTGTAAGGACGGGTTCCACCTGCTGCTGCTACGTTCCTGTGAACGAGCAGCGTTTAAATGAAAGCGAGGTTCCAGTCTTCACAGCCATCTGGCCACATGGCGCAGGGAGAGGGAGCGATAATATATGCACCGCCCTGTAACACTCGTCCACCCCTGAGCTCCGTCTGCGCACTCCTCAACATCATCCAGCCTCTGGATCGAAGTCAGCGCAGGAAGTGTCCTTTTCAATGTTCCTTCTGATGAAACGTCTCTATGGCTGTAGATTTGCCCAGTTTCACACAGAATTATGCGTTCGCTCCTTTTTTTTCCTAACTCGCCATCTGTGATGAAAACGCAGACATGGTAACCCAGGTGCTCAGAATAGCACCAGTTGCACAGCTCCCCATGTACACAGGACGATGTCTTTTGCCACACTGACTTATGAAGGTCGGTGCTCCATGTGACTGTGTGCACAACCTTGTGCTGCCATCTGGTGGTGTGTTACAAAAGTAGTTTTTAAATCTTTTTTTTTAAACCACCTCGTATTATATCTGTTCGTATATATCTATCCATCACTTCTTATTTATCTGTCCATCCATGTTTGTCTATCAATCTGTCCATTTAATCATTACTTTATCCATCAGTTATCTCTATAGATTGAACTATCTATCCAATTTCATCTTTATCCATTCGTCCATCATTCTATCACCTTTATCTAATTTCATCTTACTATCTGTTTATCAAGCTATCCATCCATCCATCTATTCAGTTTCACATTACTATATCTTTATAAATCTATCCATTCCTCTCTATCCATTTAATGTATCCATTTTTCTACCTCTCTAATTTCACGTTTTTATCCATCCATCCATTCAACTTTAACCTTAATCCATCCACCAACTTTCTTCTTCATCCATCCATCCATCCACTTTCATCTTCATCCATCCATCAATTTTCATCTTCATCCATCCATCAAGTTTCATCTTCATGAAACAAGGTTTTCATTAAATTAAAGAATATTAAAATTGAGTGAGGTGAGGTGTATGAGACACGTGTGTCGGTGTGCGTGTACCTGATGGTGCCTCTGAAGCGGTCTTTGAGAGGGGTGGATCCCACGTAGAGGATGTGCACTTTGGCGAACCGTGGGTTGATGCTCGTCACCTGGACGCACACAGCCACAGCGTTAATGCACACGGGACACACTGGGCACAACAAAACAAACAAGGTGCAGAAGCCTCGTCTCACACCCGGCTTCAGATTCTGCCCGCGTTGCCATGACAACCTCTCATACCACTGCCATTATAAAAGCCGTGATGAAACGCCGCGTGGGAGTTCGAGCATTATTCATGAAAAACTTTTTTTTTCCCCCTGACTGGCCACAAGCCTGGTATTAACACATCCTCATCTAACAGGAACTAATGGCTCTCGGGGCGGGGCTAGCAGCACTGATGAACTCTGATTGGATGTAATACACAAACACAGCCAAAAAATAAATAAATAAATAAATAACTAAAACAATCAAACCCATTTTACATGGTTATGTAAGATGTTCTGTCTCACTGTCATCTCTGCACTCGCTCCACTCGTCTGTTAACCTCATCACACACAAACTTCAAGTACAGGGAAGAAAAAGGGGAATGAATTGAGCAAAGGGGACGAGACAGGAAAGAAGGAATGAATAAAGGAAAGAAATAAAGACAAGGAAGAAAGGGGGAAAAAGTGAGGGAGAAAAGTAAGAGGAAACGAGAAAAAGACAAGAAAGAAAGAAAGGACAGACAGTAAAAAAGTGATGAAAGGATGGAAAAGATGGGGAGCCAAGGAAGAAAGGAAATTAAGGAGAAAATGAATGGATAAAAGAAGGAAAGGTGGAAAGAAAATAAAGAAATGAAGCAAGGATAGAAAGGACAGAAACCAAGGAAAGGGAAAGAAAAGAAATAAAGTAAGTAAAGAAAAAATTTAACAAATAAAAGGATGAAAACGAAAGGAAGGAATGAACAAAGGAAGGAAAAGAAGAAAGTAAAGTAGGAGAAAGGTGGGAGGGAAGGAAGAAACAAAGAAGAAGAAAGAAAAGGTAAGAAGAAAGGAAATTAAGTTTAAAAAAAGAAAGGAAGGAAGAATAAGGGAAGGAAAGGAGTGAAGGGAAGGGAGGAAAAGTACAGAAAGTACAAGGACAGCAAGTAAAGAAATTAAAGTAAGGAATAGGTGAGGAGCTGACAGGAACGAAGGAAGGAAGGAAAAGAGGAAAGAAAAATGAATGAATGAAAGAAGGAGATTAAAGAAATGAAGCAAGCAAGGAAAAGAAAGAAAGCAGGGAAAGGAGGGAAGAGGAAAAAGAAAAAAAAGAATTGAATGAAGGACATAAGGTAAAGAAATGAAAGGAAGTAAAGAAAGGGAAGAAAGGAAGGAAGGACGGAAAGTAGGCGAATGGTGGGAGGGAAGCAAGAAAATAAAGAGAAAAAAAGGAAAAGAAGGAAAGTAAATGAATGAAGAAAGGAAAATAAGCAAAGAAAAAAGAAAAGAAAGATATTGCGAAAGAGTGAGGTAATGGTGAAACGGGAACACGGAAAGACAGAAATTCATCCAGCCGTCTCTCTCTCTGATTAAAAATAAACTACAAGGAATGAAAGAAGTGAGGAGAGATGGAGAGGGGGAAAGATGAGTGGAAGAGAATTTACACAAAAATGTTAAATATTTCATGTATGTTAAATTAAAAGTTATTAATGTATGTTAATGTAAAAGACAGGAGATAGAAAAGAAAGAAAATCAAAGAGAGAAAAGAAGAAACATCTGAAGAGCTGTGAGTAAAGGAGTGAACCTGCACTGTTTATACACTAATGACTAAATGTTTAAAATGAACCACACACTCGCTGGAGGTGGACACACTCGCCTATGTCCCAGAGAATCTCTTAATTTAATGAAAAATTTATACTGGTTACAGTTTGGACTGGTCAAACAGTAAAGAAAAATATATACTAAAGAACATTCTAGGTCCATAAAATGTTTCTAGCATTGGCAGAGTTCTCACTCTCACAAACACACACACACACACACACCTACCTTACAGGTGACGATGGCTCCGACATCAGGCAAAAGCTGGGCTTCTGTCTCTTTAACTACTGAGATCACTGGTAGCTACGATGACAACGAGGACAACAACAACAAATAAAAACAAACAAACAAAGATTCAGATCTGACTGTACAATCTAAAATATCGAAAATCAGGAGAAAACAAAAGTTGAGAACTTTCCGAACAAAGAGCGATAAAGTGGGCATGTCTGCTCAAACCTGCATGGCCCAGGTTTGCCCAATCTCACCACACACACACACACACACACACAAACAGCTGCGCGTCATGTCTCGCTCGCTCACGTCCTCACCTCCTCGCCTTCGTTCCTCCTGAGCACGTAGCCGGCCAGCGAGGCGAAAACGGAGCCGTGACGTAGATATGTGCCCGCGCCGGCGGTGCAGTCCTCCACGCTGCAAAGCCTTTCACCTGACAAACACACATACACACATTTAATGAAAAGCTGAAACAACAGGAAAGACCAGGAGTCTGATGTATTTGAGGCACGACACAACACGAGACACAGTGTACATAGACTCGTACACATCGTCTCTCCATGAGCGTCCTGTATGCCCTCTCATGTCTCTGTCATGTCTCTCTACAAGTGTCCTGTATCATTATGTACATGGATTTGTCTCTCGATGAACATCCAGTAGATGTGTGCACTGGCTCGAGTCTCTCTATAACTGTCCTGTAACAGTGTGCACAGGCTCGTGTCTCTCTATAACTGTCCTGTAACAGTGTGCACAGGCTCGTGTCTCTCTATAACTGTCCTGTAACAGTGTGCACAGGCTCGTGTCTCTCTATAACTGTCCTGTAACAGTGTGCACAGGCTCGAGTCTCTCAATAACTGTCCTGTAACAGTGTGCACAGGCTCGAGTCTCTCAATAACTGTCATGTAACAGTGTGCACAGGCTTGTGTCTCTCTATAACTGTCCTGTAACAGTGTGCACAGGCTCGAGTCTTTCAATAACTGTCATGTAACAGTGTGCACAGGCTCGTGTCTCTCTATAACTGTCCTGTAACAGTGTGCACAGGCTCGTGTCTCTCTATAACTGTCCTGTAACAGTGTGCACATGCTCGTGTCTCTCTATAACTGTCATGTAACAGTGTGCACAGGCTCAAGTCTCTCTATAACTGTTCTGTAACAATGTGCACAGGCTTGTGTGTCTCTCTATAAGCCTTTTTGTATCTCTATGCACAGGCTTGTGCACGTCTTAGTGGCACGTGACCCCCACCACTACCTGCCCTCCTTACCCCCCCACCCCATTGCCCCACCCTGGACCCCACCCTATGCGTAAATTCCTGCAGTGTCTGAAGTCGACTCAGTGTTTGTTGAGCTCAGGACGTGTTCGGACGCATCTCGGTTGTACGTGTACAGTTTGGGGGGCTGCACGTGACTGCTCTACGTGGAATCCGATCAAAACGTCGTGAATGGAATGTCTGGAACGAGCGCAGTGACGCGCCCCGGGCGGTGGGCGGGGCTCGCTCACTCACTCACCCTGCGCGTTCACGTTCCCATGAAGGAGTAAAGAGTTTTAACAAGTCCACGGCGCGCGCGCACACACCCACTATATATATTTACACACACACACACACACTCAAATACATACAGTGTAAAGCGAGTAATAATCAGCGCGTGCGTCGCTGCAGGTTCAGTATAATTTTGAATTATTTTTAAACGGCATATTTAAAAACGTCACTCTGTAGCGCGTGCTCCTGCTGTTGATGATGATGATTCAGTATGAAACTGTGGACGAGTCCGCTTTAAAGACTAACCTAAACTCCTTAAACAAACCCAGCAAACGCACCGACGTGTTATTAAACAGCTCAGCCACGCGAGTTAACACCAAACACGGATAAACGAACTGTTTAAACCCTTCACCTACCTGGAACACACAGCTTCATGGGCGACATGTTTTCAAGAGGAGCCCGAGCAGCCCTGATTGGCTGGTAGTAACAGCGCGAGGCTGCTTTCTGATTGGTCCAGAGTGACCGTGGTACGCTCGGGACGCCATCTTTGTTGTGGCGAAAAAAAGGAAAGCATACAAAGTGACCTTCTTGTCAATGAAATTCAAGATTCAAAAGAACTTTATTAATCCAGAGGGAAATTGCTTAACGTTAATCTTTTGATTGCTTGCGATATAAAGCAGCGGATCTGCTTTAGTTAAAGTTCTTGTTAGGGCCAAAGCACCATGACATCATAGTGTGCAAAGGGCCATTTTTGTTCATCAATTGACTTCATTCTTAACATGCTCAAAACGTCATAAAAACTGCACATAGTTTTAGCTCTGGAAACATTTAGCTCTCATTGAGCTAAAGAACAAGCTAAACTACTCAACAGAAAATCAGGTGCAAAATGATTGAATTTAAAATGTAAAAATCGCAGAGGGATTTTTTAATATCTCAAATGGTTCAGCCGTAGGGGGGGGGGGGGGGGCTTATACTTATGGCAAAAAGTGGCTAATAACCTATCTTAGTTATATATAATTATATAGTTATACAATATGTCATAATAGTGTTTAAATGCCTGTGCCCACTGTCTTTCTGGTGCGCCCATGTGGCGATGACGTAGAAGCTCAGGATCGATCATCGCTGCTTTGCAACTTTATTTCTGCAAAGATCCAGGGCCCGTATTCACAAAGCTCTTTAGAATTCTCTCAGAGAGCTCCTATCTTAGCCTAAAAAGTCCTAGCTGGGAATCTTAGAATAACAGTGATTTAGAAAAAACATTTATCTTAGTGAGGGGGTGTGGTCGACCCCCATTGGACTGTGATTTGCTGATAAAAACCAATAGAATACATGATAATAGAACAGACAGTAAAATTATACTGTTTGTATATGATGATATTGTATAATCATGACTACTTTATGCAAAGTCTCTGTTATAGGCTAAATATCTTATAAGATAATTAAACAGTTAAATGTTGAAAATGCGTCGACTTTTGAAACAACCAATTTCCACGCAGTAGTTACTATTTTTAAGTTCTTACATTTATTTACCATACTGATTTTATTACTTGTAATCCATTTCAGATTGATGGGAGCAAAATGGCTCAGCTTTTACCAATGTACATGATTGCAGGCCAGTCTATTTAAGTTGCACATTTGGATGGTATGTAGTGAACAATCCAAGATGGAAGGAAGTAAAAGAACAAGAAAACCAAATTGGACAGAACAACAGTGTTTACTTTTATCTTTACGTTCAGTTTTTGGAGAATATTTCTTCTTTCCTCCATTTCGTGCTATGCTGTAGAAACTCTTAAGTCCTCCTCTCTACACTTAACAATTTTTATCTTAGGAGCTGTTTTTAGGGCTAAGATGTTTTGTGAATCATTTTTATCTTTATTAAGATTTAATCCTAAATGTAAGGGAAAATTCTAAGAAAATGCCATAATTCTAAGATTCTAAGAAGGAACTTTTAGGCTTAAGAAGCTTTGTGAATACGGGCCCAGGCCTTTTGGGGGGTCTTAACATGCTCAAGTCAAGAAAATCAGCACACAATGCTACCATTAGGACGTCTAAGCGACTGGGCCCTGGGTGTGGTACAGAGCCTTCTCAGGAGATTTTGAACCAAAACTGGGTTCATATGATCTCAAGATGGTGAGGATGCAAAATTGTGGAAGGATTTTTAATATCATTAACGATGCCTTAAACATATAGCTGCAAAACAAAGTAGCTAATTAGTAGCTAATAACTTCCTTAGTTGTATAATCATATAGCTATATATTATGTCATAATGATATTTGTATGTTCCGGGTGGCGATGGTGCAGGAGCTTTGCCGCCATATTTAATTAAAACAAGGGTTGGGGGTACTCAATATTGTTGTGGCTGATCGGCGTATATGTGTGTGTGTACAGGACATATACAGAGTATACACAGTATATATTAGTCAGAATTGTAACTCTGTCATTCCATTGAATAAGCAGCACACTTCCACCCTCTTTCTTTCCAATCTGCATTTATTAAGTGAGACACAGAAACTCCAGTGTCGGTTCAGATCAGACGTTCAGTCAGGCAGAAGTAAATCAAGGCATCGGGAACAGAACACCTACGCTTACGGGACTCATGTTCATATATCTGCATTAATATAGACTATATACAATTAGATACAATACAGTCAGATTTACACACCATGTATCACAAACAAACACACACACACACACACAAACACACACAGAAGCTCAGCTGTTGAGACAAAAGCGCACCTTAAAACTCTAAAAGTTATGATAAGTTCTGGTCCTCATGCTTAACTCCAGGGTATAATCTGCTAAATGATGTTCTGATTTTGTGTGTGTGTGTGTGTGTGTGTGTGTGTGTGTGTGTGTGTGTGTGTGTGTGTGTGTAGATTTTAAGTGCTATGCTGTGGGTGGGCGTGCGATGCTCAGTGTGAGTCACGGTGCAATTTGGAACACAGCGCATTCGGCTTCTTTTCTACAAAAGACACACACATACACATACATACGCACACACATAGACACACACACACACACACACACACACACACACACACACACACACACACACACACACACACACACACACACACACACACACACACGGTGGATTTATCCGCTGCCCCGTTGTCCTTTAAGTGCTGTTGCTTGGATACCGTTGCCGTAGAGCTTCCACCGCTGAGCAAAGCCGAGCCTGTTCTATTGAAGCACACGGAAAATGCAGCACTTTAAATGCACAAGGATGTCTCGGGTCACTCTGGGGTTCAACCGCTTAATACTGCTGAGGAATATTTTCTGAAATTTGCTCCAAATTCTGACCGAATGATGTCCAATAAGTTCAGCTTTGTGTGAACCCCAGATGACGTTCTTTAGGGACCGTAAGACTGAACACATGTTTGATAAGCCTCCCTCTCCCGCCGTCTCCTCCCACACTTCTCTCTCTCTCTCTCTCTCTATTTCTTGGCTTTGCCCTGAGCAGCCACAGCCTCCATGGCCTTGCGCACCGTCTCCTCGTCTCCCAGGAACTGCATGGGCTTCACAGGTTTCAGATTCTTATCCAGCTCATACAGGATGGGGATTCCTGTGGGCAGGTTCAGCTCCATGATGGCCTCCTCTGACATACCTGAACATATACACACACACACACACAATAATAATACACATGAGTCAGATGTTGTAGACCTTAGTCATGTGATCATGATAAACCTGGTGTAATACCAGAGTGAACAGTAGGGGGCGGTGTATGAAACTGTAACTCTGGAGAAACACTGAAGAATTACAGGAAGAAACATTGAGCCAAAACAACTCCAAAGCAAATATTCTAACTACTAGATGACTAACTAGATTTAGATAACTACACATCAAACTACAGATTTTTATAACTATCTCACTCCCCTACCTTGATTTCACAAAAATCACATTGCAATTATTTTGATATATATAATGACTTAAACTGTGATATTTAATTATTAAACTTACCATTTTACATTTAAATGTATTTATTCTGGGTACAACCAATAACAGCAAAATGATCTCACTAAGAGGACGTGTGCCAATATTTATTAATCACCTCAAATGGATTGAAAAATAAACAAGTACTTTTTCAATAAATATTAATATAAATCATATATCACCTGTAATAAATTGATGCTTTTTATGACTCAATAATTGCGCAGGACTAAACTACCCACATAACTATTTACCAGCTAACTATATATTGTACCTACTCAGATACAACTATTTAACTCCCCATCTAACTGTTTAACTACAAATCTAACTAATCATCCATCTAACTATGTCTACCCAGCTAACTACTACTTTCAATCTAACTACTCCATTTATTTAACTCCCCATCTAATCAGTTAAACTCCACATCCAACTATTTAAACTCCACATCTAACCGATGTAATCCCAGTCTAGTCTAATCACCCTTCCTACTACGTCTTCCCAACTAACTACCATTTAAGTAACTCCTGTGATCTAACTGTCTAACTCTCCAGCTAACGGAATGGCAAACTATCCAAATAACAAACTGTCTAACTCACCATTTAACTATAACTATCTATTCAACTATACAGATAACCATCTTCACTCCTATCCAGCTAAACTATCTACCTCAATTTAACTAGCAAACCCCCCAAATATGCTTGTAACTCCCCAAACAACAACATATCTACCTACCCGTCTACATCTATCTATCTACTTGGGTAACTACCCCATCTAACTTTCTAACTACTTTATATATCCACTACCCGTTACCCTACCCATGTACATCTCACCATCCTGTCTAACAAAGTCAGGACTAAACTATTAACTCTGCTCTCCTTCAGAAGCTTCTGTTCCTCCTCTCCACTTCACCTCAGCGGTGTTTGTCCTGCTCTAGAGCACTGAGTTTAGGCTGATACTCGGCTTTCAGGCTGAGATTTGGGAGAACTCCTCACCCTCCAGGTGCTTGACGATGCCCCGGAGACTGTTGCCGTGGGCGGCGATGAGCACCCTCTTGCCCTCTTTGATCTGTGGGACGATCTCGTCGTTCCAGTAGGGCAGAGCGCGCGCGATCGTGTCCTTCAGACTCTCGCACGACGGTAGCTGGTCCGCCGTCAGGTCGGCATAGCGACGGTCCTGCGGGAAAGCAATGGGCAGTGCTGTAAAAACCCAGACTCGGGACGGGTTTGAGGGAAAGCTTCATTATAGCATAAGGCTGTGACTTGATGAGGTCATGATGACGATATACTGGAAGTACTTATGTGTTAAATATATGATCAATGCAATAACTCTCTTGACAGATGACAAAAAGTAATAAGACGAGAAAAAAAGATGGTTTCATCAGAAAATGAGTTCAGGACTGGAAAAAAATGGTTTGGCAGGAAAGGGGCGTGGCTGAATGCGAGTTAATACACTCCCATTTAGCATATTTAGAGAGCGTAGGATTTTTAGGGTGTTGTACGATGAGATGTGTTATTGAGTAAGGTATCTCAGTAGCATGCTGAAGGTACGCTGTACGGTGTTCACCTGGCTGATGCTGGAGTAGAAGTCGTGCTCGGGCTCCATGGGAGGCGGTGGGATGTCGTACGAGCGCCTCCAGATCTTCACTTGCTCCTCCCCGTGCTTGGCCGCCGTCTCGGCCTTGTTCAACCCCGTCAGGCCGCCGTAGTGCCGCTCGTTCAGACGCCAGGTGCGATGCACGGGAAGCCACATCTGATCGATGCCGTCCAGCACCAGCCACAGGGTCCTGATGGCCCGCTTCAGCACAGACGTGTAGCACACATCGAACTCATAACCTGCTTCTGTAGGGGTGTGACAGGGAAAGAAGTCTCACAGTTTGGAGTTTCAAGTGTGAGTTTCTGATTGTCCTGATCTCACCGGAGTCACAGTGTGAAATCATTTTGTGAAAAATTAGATATTACAGTTTTTTCCCCAGATTTCTTATTACAATTCCAAACAAATGAAATAATTCTCCCCTAACACACAGTGTACCGTGCTGCCTGCCCATGTGTGAAAAGCTAAAAGTGCACCACCTGTAGGATTATGGAGGAACTGCAACCATTTTTCCCCACCTCCAATGCAAACATATCTAAATTAAAAATCTCTTTTACCTAATCACAAAACTGTAATAAAAAAAAAGCTAATTTAAAAAAATAAAACATATTTAATAATAATGAGTCAATAATCTGTATAAAAATGTTTCATTATTATTTCATAAAACATTTTAGATGTAAAAGATATGCATTTTTTTGGCTTACTTTTCTCTCTATTTTTAAATTATGATTTTAGGTATTTATTTATTTTTTGTATGCATGCATTTAATTTCTCATTTATTTGTTTACTTATTTCTTCATTTCTGAGTTTATGGATGTCTTCAAGTCGTATATTTTTTTTACGATAAATAAAATATGAAAAACTGTATATAATTTGTTGTCTTTATTTTGACTTATTTTATTCTGTTTATTTCAGTGTATATTCTGTTTTTTATAATACAATTATATATTACATCATATAAATATAAATGTATAAATCATATTCTTATAATTAAAATAATAATTCCTGTATTTTATTTATATACATTTCTCTACTTATGTAGGTGTTAATATGTTGTTTCTTTTGTTTTTGCTTGTTGGTTTTTTGCTTACAACTTTGATGATTTCTATATTTATTTGTGAATATGATATGGGGGCGTGTCTTTTATACGTAATAATAAAATAAATAATCGGTGTTTATTTATTGATATTTTTTATTTATTGCAGAGCGCATGCACGCGCAAAAAAAAAAAGCCGCAGTATCCTAGCAACGAGCTGGCTCCGTGCGTAAATGACGTACGCTGGGACACGCCCCTGACGCACTACGTACGGCCCAAACCGAGCTACATCATTACGCAAGAGGGAACACATTCGCTTGAGGGAAACAGGTTTTGAGCCCGGGTTTGCTGCCGCTGCCGCTCACCTCGCAGTGCCTGGCCGCCTCTCCGCGCCTCCCGGATGCCCGTGTCACTAAGGTCGGCGTCGAACCAGCCGCAGAAGCGGTTCTCCTGGTTCCAGCAGCTCTCTCCGTGCCGGATCAGAACCAGCTTGTAGGCAGCCATGGTGCACAGTTCCGCTATCCGGAGCTTACAAGAAGAGCTCTGAGCTCGGACACAGCGGGGAGGTGAGGGCGAGAAACGCTTCCTGATTCTTCTCTTACCTTCCGCCAATCAGGACGAAGCCCCCTGCGCTCTGATTGGCCAACAGTTACCATAGCAACTCCTCACCCCACGTGACCAGATGTCAGCCGCAACTCTGTTGTACCCACTTCCGTATTTCTCCCAATTGTTTTACAGCCATTAAAATGAAATTTGCCTTCAGTGAAATATTTTAAATGCATAGGAACATGGGTTTTAAATAACTCAACTCCACTTCTTACAGTAAATTGTAATTTAGGAGCTTTATACGAGGTGTTGGTAATTTTGTTGCAGTAGCAGTTCATAGTACACACAACAGAGGGCGCTGTAAACACCACAAACAACGTCCCGTGCACACTATTAAAGTTTTGAAAATGACCCAAATATGAATTTTCACAAGTTCCTATGGTATATACTGAAGTATGATTTCAAGCATTTCATAAGCACATTGTCTTTCACAAGAGAATTTTAGTATGAAAAAAATCTGTTCCTAAATTTTATTTCAATTATACTTTTCTTTAAGGCTGGTGAAAAACATAATGCATTGCATAACACAAGAAACTAATATCCAGTCAGCTAATTGTTCGCTCTGTGAGCATGAGTCAAGTTTGTCGATCATAAACACACAGACTATAACTGTAATATCTAAGGCTAGTGTTTCACTGTATAGATCATGATATTTATATTTCCTCCTCATCATCATGTTGTCCCGCCCTAACCGTCAGTCATTTCCATGGTTCTTCCAGCTCTGGGTCTGTGTGTCCGGTCCTTTGTCGAGCAGTGTTAAGAGCGTGACATCCTCTGCTGAGTTCTGACTGGACGTCTGCGACGATGCCGGCGCCTCCTCCTGCTGAAATGATGTAGCTGTTCTCTGAAGTCCTTGTGATGCATGGGGACGTAAGCACACGGCTCACACAGCTCCTGAGAGAGAGAGAGAGAGAGAGAGAGAGAGAGAGACATAGGAGTCAGTTCTGAGACACGAAGAGAGGGAGGAAGAATCAGAGAAAAAAAAAGATTCCATAATTACAAGGGTGATTCAGAAATGATCCGCGCTTCTGTTATAGTAAAACATTTTGAAACATTTTTTAAAGATGGATTATGAAAGTTTGGTAACAGATGTATAAAGTGACATCCTTGAAACACAAGGACGTTTATACAGTATGCTGAAAAATTATGGATTTGTCTTTTCTAAAAGTCAGCCAGAGTGCGGATAATTTTTGACTCACCTTTGTATTGTGTATTGGGACGTGTAATGATGCATGTGTTGGGTGTTGTGGTGTGTGTGTGTGTGTGTGTGTGTGTGTGTTACCGGACAGCAGAAGTAAAAGCGCTTGTACCCCCCCTGCAGTAGGTAGAGCTCAGGGTAGAGGAGGTAAGGATACGTCTGAGCATTCAGTGCACGGTCCAGCTCCCTCAGATACTGACAGCTACAGCACACACACACACACACACACACACACACACACACACACACAGAATTAACACAAGATCTCAGTTTTAGACCCTGGATTTTCTTAGATCTGACATGTCTGATATTAAACATTAAACACCTCTTTCCTGAATGTTAAAAAAAAAAAAAAATTACTATTTTAGAATAAAATTATTAAATAAATTAAACTTATGGGGATTAAAAATGGAAAATGTCCGATAAGCACAAAAATTGTTGTCCAGATGTTTGATCAGTTGGTGCCCACTGAGGTCATCACTGCCTTATCATTGGGATGTGTGTGAGTGGTTGTGTGTGTGTGTGTGTGTGTGTGTGTGTGTGTGTGTGTGTGTGTGTGTGTGTGTGTGTGTGTGTGTTTTCTCTCACAGTCGTGGTCCTCTTTCTGATGAGAATTCGCAGTGAAACACTATGAGTTTTCTGGGCGATGACGCTCCCTCACTCAGTCCTGACTCGGGCGTCGTCCCCCCGCCACCTCCTGGGGGAGACGTCCGCGGGGTGGACGAGCCCTGGAGGAAGGCCTGGAGGATCTGGGTCTCGGTGTACAGGTTCACGGCTCCCTGAGGGAAAAGGCAGATCCCGGGTCAGTGACGATCTGCTGCACAGAATGTAGAAACACTCAGAGTGAAAAACACGCCGGACCCTGATGTGGCCTCCTCCGTACTCATACGGGTAACGGCAGTCGACGATGAGGAAGTCTCCCACTACAGCGCTGAACTGACCTCTGATCAGAGACGCCACCTGCAGGACAAAACACGAAGGACATACAGTATATATACAACGGAAATACACCAGCAAGTGTGTGTGTGTGTGTCAGAGTCAGTGAAGGAGGCGTGGCCTGTATGTGTCAGTCTCAGTGAAGGAGGCGTGGCCTGTATGTGTCAGTCTCAGTTAAGGAGGCGTGGCCTATTTGTGTCTCATTGAAGGAGGCATGGCTTATGTGTGTGTGTGTGTGATTCTCAGTCTCAGTTAAGGAGGCGTGGTCTGTGTGTCAGTTTCAGGGGAAGGAGGCGTGGCCTGTGTGTGTCAGTCACAGTGAAGTGGGCGTCACCACTGTGTTCCACTCTCAGTGAAGGAGGTGTGGCCTATCTGTGTCCCATTGAAGGGGGCGTGGCCGCTGTGTGTGTCAGTCTCAGTGAAGGAGGTGTGGTGTCTGGTGTCATTTAGTTACAGTGATGGAGAATGTGGCCTC
Source organism: Clarias macrocephalus (assembly GCA_011419295.1). NCBI lineage: Eukaryota > Metazoa > Chordata > Actinopteri > Siluriformes > Clariidae > Clarias > Clarias macrocephalus. The sequence goes on from JAAGKR010003299.1 coordinate 49,895, forward strand.
TGTATGTCAGTCAAAGTATTGGAGGCGTGGCTTTGTTTAAAACCTGTTACTGTATAATTCTGTGTTATTTGTTTTTCCATGCTGAAATAATTGAAATGTTGCCTGCTCATATTTAAAACATAATGAAAATATATATATATATATTGTTCCAAATATTATTCTAGTCCTGTTTTCATGCTTTAATTAAAAAAACATTTGTCATACAGCATGTGATAAAAAGTTTGAATACACATTTTAAATGGACATCACACTGTTTAATACCAGAGCACGTGTTGTTCTGAGGCCTGAAATACTCACAGTCTGAGCTGAAACACAGTGCAGATCCTGATGGGTCACCTCCTCCACAGGAAGCACATGATGCTGTGGAAGAAGAAGAAGAAGGAGAACAGCTCGGATCCTCAACTCGCTTAACACACGTTAAATCCCACAGCTTCATATTAAACACGGGTTCTCACTTCACATGTCACAGGTGTCAGTTTCTGTGTGTGTGTGTGTGTGTGTGTGTGTGTGTGTGTGTGTGTGTGTCGTATTGTACTTTGCTGAAGTCTCCGATGAGGCAGTGATCAGCAATGGTGCTGTCGGGGATGAGTGTGTGTGCTGGAGTTCTCCCGGATCTCAGCCTCTGGAACAGCATCAGCGTCTGCAGTGTGTGTGTGTGTGTGTGTGTGTGTGTGTGTGTGTGTGTGTGTGTGTGTGTGTGTGTGTGTGTGTGTGTGTGTATGTGTGTGTGTGTGAGAGAGAGAGAGAGAGAGAGAGAGATGTATCACAGGTTTAATACTGATTCTAGTCGTGTGTGAACAGAACACTGGGACAGGTGTACCTCAGAATCAGGTGTCTCTGCTTCGCCCTCTGCTGGTGAAGAGTGGGATTGTCTCTTACTGCCTCTCACAGCATGCAGCTGATCATCGGGACTGGATGAGCCGAAGAGTCTGACTCTCAGTCGCTTCTGTAGTACAGAACACACAGAAAACATCACACGTTACATTACAGCGCTGTATAGGAGGAGGAAAACAGTTCAGGATGTGATGTAATACAATAGTAATAACAATAATATAAATAAATTTCACTCCAGTGTACATATACAGCAGGGAAAATAAGTATTTGACACATCAGCATTTTGATCAGTAAGGGGCGTTTATCTAAGTGGGCTATAGCCATCAAGCCAGATATTGAATTCATACAAAGAAATCAGAATATTTAAGTTCACAAGTTGAGTCATAATAAATAAAGTGAAATGACACAGGGAATAAGTACTGAACACATGAAGATAACAAGATGCAAAATGGCATAGAAAGCCAGGAGATCACCTGAAATCTGTCAGTATTGAGAGAGAAACTCTGCCCCCTATCGGTACTAATTGATATCAGCTGCTTTAGTCCTAATTGATGGCCTTTAAAGGCTTCTCATTACCCAGGAGGCCCACAGGAAAGACTTCATGATGGGTAAAAGCAAAGAACTCTCCCAAGACCTTCATAATCTTATCGTTGTAAAGCATTCTGATGGTAATGGTTATAGGCGCATTCCCAGAATGCTGAATGTTCCTGTGAGCACTGTGAGGGCCATTAGCCGGAAATGGAAAGAGCATCAGTTCACCATAAGCCGGCCACAATCAGGTGCTCCACGTAAGATCCCTGTCCGAGGAGTCCAAAGAATAATGAGGAGAGTTCTCCAAGAACCACTCGGGCAGAACTTCAGGAAGACCTTGCATGAGCAGGTACTGTTGTTTCAAAGAGAACTATAAGCAATGCACTGAACCGCCATGGCATCCATGCACGCTCACCACGCAAGACACCATTGCAGCACAAAAAGCATGTTGAGGCTCGGTTAAAGTTTGCAAAACAGCATTTGGAGAAGCCTGTGGATTATTGGGAGACTATAGTTTGGTCAGATGAAAGCAAAATCGAACTTTTTGGCAGTCATTCTACACACCATGTTTGGAGAAGAAATGGCACTGCCCACTACCCCAAGAACACCATACCAACAGTTAAGTTTGGGGGTGGAAGCATCATGGTCTGGGGCTGCTTTTCAGCAAGGGCTACTGGCAGACCTCATATTATTGAAGGTGGGATGAATGGAGAAATGTACCGGGACGTTCTGAATAAAAATCTGCTGCCATCTACCAGAAAGCTGAACATGAAAAGAGCAAGACAATGATCCCAAACACAAGGCCAAGGAAACAATGAAGTGGTTTCAAAGGAAGAGAATCGAGTTGCTTGAATGGCCCAGTCAATCACCTGACCTAAAGCCCATCGAAAATCTATGGCGAGAACTGAAGATCCAAGTTCATAAAAGAGGCCCAAGGAACCTTCAAGATTTAAAGAGCGTTTGTGTGGAAGAATGGGCCAGAATCACTCCTGAGCAATGCAGGCGACTGGTCTCTCCATACAAGAGGCGTCTAGAAGCTGTGATCACCAACAAAGGCTTTTTTTTTAAAGATTTTTATACATACACTCCTTGGAAAATGTATTACCCTAGGCCCTGTTATTGGCAGAGGAACCATATGGTAACTTCACTGACCTTGATTTGTAACATAAATATGACAACAATTTAACTAATTAACTTTATTTAATAAATAAAAATCACGTTTTAAATGTCCAAGTATTTCAATGATCTTTCTCTATATATAGAGGGACATTGTTATAGAAGAGTACGTGGTGGAGAAGAGTTCTGTAACACTCACCTGCCGTTTAACTGCATGTCTCTTCCTCCTGCTATCAAAAAAAGTCAACATTTCCTTGACATAAGATGTCACAACCTCTTCAAAAGAAATTGTGTAATTGATATTACAACTATGATATGGTCTTATGAAAGCAACTCCCAAAGACTTTTTTTTTTCCTTGTCAAAAAACTTTAAAACTGTCACTAGAGGCTATTTCGCTAAATTTTAAATAGATGCTTAAAGAAAACGTCACCATTAAAAATGTTTTTGAACTCCTGTTCTTATTAGACCAGGTTTTTGTGGCTTGTCTGCGTTACACACCCCTGTGACTGAGCTGTTGCTACAGATACAAAATTGAAATAAGGAAACGAAACAGTGTTGACGCTGCCACTTGTTTCCTCTTTTGTCTTGTGTTGTTATTTGTCTTAATCATGTTCACTGATTAGTCTGATCTATTTAAGTTCCATTCATCAGAAATTTGATCACAAGTCCTGGTTTAACTTGGATGCCCCTTGTATTTTATTTCATCCATCCATCCATCTAGTCCAACTAGGGATCGTGGAGTATTTATTCCTATTTTTATGACCATGGTAAAACTTTCGATCAACATTCACACACTACACTAGTTAATCTAATCTGCATGTCTTTGGACTGTAGGAGGAAACCCATCAAGCACAACCATCAATAACATGCAAACTCCATGAACACAGACCCCAACGTGGGAATGAAACAAGAACCCTGATGGTGCAAGGCCGCAGAGCTAAGCACTAAGCCACCATGTCACCTTGTATTCTCTATATTCATATGATATTTTACATTATAGTTTTAGGAGCATCATCTCATAACTACATATTTTACATTCACAGTGATTTACCTCACATAGAGAATTCCCGCTATAATGACTCCGACCACACAGACACCACAGACAGCAAGAACTGGACCCAAACGCAGGGAACTGAAAGTGTTGGTCTTCACTGGTGGTGTGCCATCACTGCTGAGTGTCGGAGCCACTGAACTGCTCTCCAATATCTTACCGGAGGTACTGATGGCCACTGAGACACTTTCAATAGAGTCTGTTGAAAAAAAAAAAAAAAAGATATAACAGAAGTTTAAGAATATTAAATAGGAACTGATCACTTAGGTGGATCGCAGGTTCAATAAGTTACTTACGCGAAACATTTAGAGTAACATTTGAGTATTTTTCTCCATATTTATTGCTGGACTTGCACCTGTAATCTCCGCTGTCCTCTGACCTGATCTTGCTAATGGTGTAGGTTTTTCCTGATCCTATTGACGTTTTTCCCTTATACCAGGCGTAGGTTTTCACAGGTGGGTTTGCATCACTTCTGCATGTCAGCGTCACTGTACTGCCCTCCATTATCTTACCAGAGGGACTGATGGACACTGAGACTCTCTTGGGAGGATCTGAAACCAACCAAAAAAGGTTTATATATATATATATATATATATATATATATATATATATATATATATATATATATATATATATATATATATGTTGCACTATAATATTTATTCCTAATTTAATCTGACGTCAATGTGAGACTTACACACAACTTTTACAGTTACTTTTTTAGAGTATTTCAATCCGTATTGGTTACTGGACTTGCACTTGTAGTCTCCATTGTCCTCAGATTGAATCTTGGGAATGATGTGGGTTTCTGCTGTTGCTATATGTGATGTTCCTTTAAACCAGGTAATCTCCACAGGTGGGGTAGCATCAGTGCTGCAGGTCAGAGTCACAGTGCTGCCCTCCACTATCTCACCAGATGGACTGATGGACACTGAGACTCTCTTAGGGGGTACTACAAAAAATAAATAAATAAATAAATAAATAAATTAATTAATTAATTAATTAATTAATTAATTAATAATAATAATAATAATAATAATATCTAGCATTAATTTATATAAAAAATCTCTGAGCACAACTGTGTGTGTGTTGTTGGGGTATTTTTTTTATCAAGAATAATTGAATGAGTTTCCTTATGTGACAAATAATTTTAAACGGTTAAATAAGCCTAAAATGAAACCTTGCCTTACATGCATAACATGTACGTACATAGAACCGCGGTGGCAGCTGATCCACAAGGGCTGTGTGGAGTCCCACCATATACAGTAACATCAATCAGCCATAACAGTACAATGCAATATACAGTATTAAGCATTGTATTATGTAGGTTCCCCTTGTGCCACCAGATCTGGTCCTTTCATGCATGACTTTCCACGATGCATTGTGGTGCGATTAGCATTAGTGTTTCTGTGCAATCAGACTGGACAGGCTGGCGTCTGATCTTCAGACATAAATCATCCTGTCACCAGTTATATAAGTAATAATCAATGTTATTTAGTCCACCTGCATTGTTTTGCATGCGGTTCGGTTGATTTGTTCTGAAATCAAACCACTTACCCACAATGTTTAGCGTCACTCCATCAGAGTATTGTTCTCCGTATAGATGTTCAAACTTGCACTTGTATACTCCGCTGTCTTCATAACTGACCCTGTTAATCACATAAGATTGTCCCATGCTTATAAATGACGAATCCTTATACCAGGTGTAGATCTGCCCAGGTGTCCTCAGAGCATCACTGCTGCAGTTCAGAGTCACTGTATTGCCCTCCACTATCTCACCAGAGGGACTGACGGACACTGAGACTTTTTTGGAAAGTTCTAAGGGTAAAATAAGAAAGAAAGAAAGAAAGAAAGAAAGAAAGAAAGAAAGATTTTTACATATATCCACCAATTTGCATAAACAAGAAGATGAGCAAGCTGAGGGCAATGGAGGCAAGAAAAATCGCCCTGAGGTGGAAATAGAAAAAAAAACTTGAGAGGAACCAGACTCAACAGGGAACCCATCCTCATTTGGGTGATAACAGAGAGCAGGAATAGATCTGCAGTCATACCGGCACGGACGGTTCATAATGTACATAACATACCATAAAACACAACCTCAGTGGCAGCTGATCCATAAGGGCAGCTGTGTGGAGTCCCACCATATACAGTACACAACCATCAGCCATAAGATTACAGTGCAACATATTAAGCCCTGTATTATGTAGGTTCCCCTTGTGCCACCTGCCCTCTGGGCAAAGTGAATGAAACTATGAAGACTGAACGCATATTAACTTATCTTGGCAGAACCCTCCAAAGGCCAGTGTTGCCAACGCCAGCACAAAGTTTTTTTTTATTTTTTTTTTATATATCTCACAAAATTGAATGTATTTTCTTTTATATCAATTTATTAAGTTTACAGAGACATAGGTTTAGTCAATCAGAACCTCAAATTTAATCCCTCTGTAGTTTTCATTTGTTCCAAAAATCAAACCACTTACCCACAATATTTAGTGTCACTCCACTAGAATATTGTCCTCCATACTGATTTTCAACCATGCACTTGTATTCTCCACTCTCCTTAGAACTGATCCAGTTAATGATATAAGATCGTCCTATACTTATAAAGGATGATTCCTTATACCAGGTGTAGACCTGCCCAGGTGTGTTAGCATCACTGCTGCAGGTCAGAGTCACCGTACTGCCCTCCACTATCTCGCCAGAGGGACTGACGGACACCGAGACTCTTTTAGGAGGATCTAAAACAGACAGGAAGTAAAACAATACAAATCAAACACTTTTAAATATCTTCCAGATTACTAAAAGTAAAGAACCTACAGGATATCCTGGACCATAAGGAATCTTCATGAACTCACACAGGACATTCAGAGGCACAGCAGCTGAGGACTGTCGTCCGTGTTTATTTTCAGCCTGGCACGTGTAATCTCCACTGTCCGCAGGGCTGATAGCACTGATGCTGTAGGTTTTTCCTCTTCCTATATAAGAGCTTTGCTTATACCAGGTGTAAGTCTCCACAGGTGGGTTAGCGTCACTGTTGCAGATCAGAATCACCGAACTGCCCTCCACTATCTCGCCAGAGGGACTGACGGACACTGAGACTCTTTTAGGAGGATCTACAGGTAGGAAGTGAAAAATGAAACACAATTAGTTTGTCGGATCACCTTTGATTTGGCGGAAAGCCTAAAGCGACGGTCATTTGGCTGTAAGAGTCGAATGTACTTACGATAGACATTAAGACTGACAGCAGGAGAAATATAACTTTGTCCCCGTACACCACAGCTGTAGCTGCCTGCATCCTCCTGTCTGACTGATGGCAGAATGAGCAGCTTAGAGTTGTGGCGAGAGTATAACACACGTCCATGTTTGTACCAGGTGAAATCTGGAGTGTCAGTCAGGTTGCAGGTGGTTGTACACATGAGTAGCACTAATTTTCCCTCAACCGCACTATGAGGATACACGTCCACCTGAAGCTCTTAGTATATGGGAAAAGAAGGAAAACATACTAAACAGAGATGCGTTGCAGCCACTGGGTGGCACTGTTCATTCATTCTCAAAACAACTTTGTAGAATATTGCAAATGTTTTTTTTGTTTTTTTTAAATATCAGAACAACCATCCATATATCCATCTACTGTAGGAACGTCTGTAGTACAACTAGGGACCGTGGAGTCCAGTGGTGACTATTGTATTTACTCTCATGTCTTTGGGCTGCGGGTGGAAACCAGAGTAGCTAGTGCAGGGGTCGGCAACCTTAAACACTCAAACGACCATTTGGATCCGTTTCCCACAGAACCGAAAACACCAGGGGTCATTTGATATCTAAAATAATGGTAATATTCCATATATAAAATGTAACAAAAACAATTTGAGCTGCAAAGGTTGAAAGTTTCTTTCCTACTGTATGCTCGCAGTGTCCATATGTACCGTTAGATATAAATGTATAAAGTGAATGTATGAAGTGAAACCAGCTCATTGGCCTTACCCGTCACAGAAAGGTTGACTCCACCTCTACTTTTTAACATATTCCAATTCATCTGATTAACCACTGCGTAATATTTCCTCTGGTCCTGTTTTGTCACGTTGCTCAGTCTGAGCTTATACTCGTACCAGGAGTCTTTGGAGTACTGAACCCTGCCTGTATACTCGGGGTCCAGAGACAGGTCAGGAGCCGCGTAGTAGGGAGACACTACTGTGCTCCAGAAAATATTTTCATCTTTGTTTAAAAAGTCCTCGGCGTATCTGCAGACCATAGTCACTGTCGATCCTTTTAGGGCACAAACAGACGTCTGTGGATAGGACAAAGGCAGATCTCGCTGCCATGCAAAAACTGCAACGCAACACAAAATGTGTTATTAATTATTTGCATTGAGAAAAGAAGCAGAGCTTATTTATGACTATGGAGAGTAAATTGGAAGCTCTAGGAGTTACACGAATACTTACAGACGAATGACTTCAATAAATAAATCAGAAACAAATAAATATATTAAACAATTTCGGGAATAAACGAATGAGTATCAGGAACCCCTCAAATAAGTGGGGCAGTGGTGGCTCAGAGGGCTAAAGCACTGAGTTACTGATCAGAGGG